>CAXFZM010000166.1:0-27537 GCA_964007475.1 Hybos culiciformis
TTCACAATTTTAGAGGAATGTTTGGGGTCATTGTCCTGCATAAATGTCCAAGATACTGGCAGAGACTCGAAAGCAAATGGCTCCATATGGTCCTTTAATATGCTCAAGTACTGATGTTTATCCATTTTTCCCTCAATTTTCACAATTGGGCCTACACCATACCATGAAAATGCTCCCCAAACCATTATATTCCCACCACCGTGCTTAACAGTCTTCTGTGTGTACCTTGGGTTAAGAGCTTGACTTTTTGGGCGATGTACAAAAGTCCTTCCATCTGGTCCAATTAAATTCATTTTGGTTTCATCGCTCCAGAACACTTTTTTCCAAAAAGAAATGGGTTTATCTTTATGCATTTTTGCAAAAGATAACCTTTTTTTTATATGTTTTTTTGTCAAGAGCGGTTTCTTTCGACTCAAGCGTCCAAAAAGTTGGGCTTCATTTAGACGTCGTCTCACTGACCTTGCCGATATTTTTACCTGATTTTCTTCAAAAATTTCATTTGAGATTACTCGGGAGGACTTAAATGGATCTTTCTTTGACTTTCTGACTATTGCTCTATCTATCGTATTAGTTGTTTTTCTTGGTGGTGGTTTTCTATTTTTATTTTTAAATGGATCATTTGGATTTTGCCTAGCTAATTTTATTGCATTATATACCATATTCCTAGAGCACTCCATTATAACGGCTATTTCGGCGACACTCTTACCTTGTTTTTGAAGGTGGCAAATTATTTTTCTTTGAGACGAAGAACAGTGATTACCACGACCCATATTATTTTAAAATTTGACTTATTTTTTTAATTTTATTTATTAATTTAATTTTTCCTAAAAAATTTATTCAAACTTTAAAAAAAATATTTGCTTGACACCACTTTTACTAATTATTTGCAAATAATGTCCTATTTCTATGACCACGCAAAAAACGTTAAGAATAAATATAACAATGAAAAAAAACAACAATTGCAATGATAACCGTAAAATTATTTGTAATATTTACAGTGAATTATATCCCCTCAAATTTTCGATAAATAAATATTATACAATTAAGGCAGAATTTAAAAAAAAAACGATTTCATAAAAAAAAAAAAAAATGTCCTATTTCTCTGGCCATAGCTGTATATATATATATATATATATATATATATATATATATCTGAGGAAAATTGCAAAAAAAGCTTCAAGATCAATTCATTTAAATCATAAACCCATTTTATGTCGTAATAATATATCAATATATGGCCTTATAACACCGCACTAAATTTTCTTCAAAAGCAAAAAACCTTAGTTAACAGATTCTAATTCATTTATACTACATATATATCAAAATTTAATTTTTCTTTTATTTCAAAATAAAATAAAAAAAATTTCTTTTTATTCGTGTGTACATAAAGCTTAAAGAAGAATTAAGTCCTTAACCGTTAAATCAACCCACCATAAAATTAAAAACAGAGTACCAAAAAAAAACACAAAAAAAAACCGTAAAAATTCTTTTCACAAAAATTAAGATCCCAGCCATCAAAAATTATTATATGTATATACTTTGTTTGTTAAATTTTATAAGCGAATAATATCTTTAAGAAGATAATCCTTTGCGTAAGCACTTTTCCACGCACATCGAAATTTTCCCTTCTTATAACTTTCACATAAAAAACTATAAAAAAAATTTACACCAACAAAACCTAAAATTATATATTTCTCATATATAGAAATAATAAAAAGAAAATTTTTCTATATATTATTATTTAACATCTCCACAGTCTTTTGATTTAACGCATATATAATCTCTATTAGAAAAACCATCTGTTTTATATTACAATTATATATACATATATACTCTATTCTATATCCATATATCAAAAATAAAATCTTTAGAAAACTAAGTAGGGAAATTTCTTAAAATTTTATTTTTTTTTTTTACTTTTTTTTTTTGTACAAAATATTAAATATTTTATGTAAATTGTCTATTATTCAATAATAATCCTTTATATATTCTTGAATGTAATCATACATTTATTGAAATGATAGGATAAACAAAATTATAGTTTGTATATAGAGATAAATTAAAAAAGCGAAATCAAGCTTAATGCTTTTCTTTATAAGTTATAAGCTTTAATTTTTTTGTGTATACATACAACGAGCTGTATAACAAATTTTATTAATATGTTTTGTATACTGCTTTAATGTGCGTGTGGAGGTAGTTGCAAACAATACATTTACAATGAAAAAAATAAACAAAAAAGTTCAAAATGAAGCAAGGAAATACAATTTTTTTTTTTATTACAAAAAATTAACTACTGAACGGAAGTAAATTTATTTCGCGAAATGATTTCAAACCGGATGATTTAAGATCAGCTAATTCCTAAAATATTAAAAAAAAATTAGTAATTTTCCAAAAAAAAATTATTCATTTTCTTTTTTGCAAAAAAAAAAAACGAATAATTTTTTTTTGGAAAAATTACTAATTTTTTTTTTATTATTTTAGGAATTAGCTGATCTTCTTTTATTTAAATTTATTTAATTTTATTTTTAATTATTAAAAAAAATAATAATAATTTTATAATTTTTTTTTTTTATAATTAAAAATAAATTTAAATTAAAATTATGATAATTTACATTACATTTTATCCTCCTTGTTGCTGCCATTTTCCTCATTTGTTGATAAAAGAAAAAAAAAATTCAATTGACAGCAAACTTTATAATGCCAGATAATTATTGTTTCCCTTACTTTCAAGGTTACCATTGTGCTATTTTTGTTCATTTTGTTTTTTTTGAATAAAATAAGTGCAATTTTTGAAGTGTGGCTTAAATTTTTGTACTAAAATCCAACCACACTCGCTTAAAAATTTAGTAGTAGAGGTTCGAAGATCCTTAAAAAATAGTAGATTGAAACACATGTTAAGAAATTCATCGACTGGCCGCGTATTTTTTTATTGGTTCTTTTTTGTTTTTTTTTTTTTGTTTGCTCAGAGGGAAAATATAGATTTTTAGCATTATAAGCTAAACTTTATTTGATATTGATATGATGTATGTGAGTGGTATACATTTGCAATTTTTTCTTTTTTTTTTTGGTATTTGTCTGTATTGAAATATTGTGAGTGTGAGTGATATTATTTTTGTTTATAGTAAGTATTACGCAGTTCAAAATGAAGTAAGTAAATACAATATAGGGAAATGTAAATACAATTTACATTATAGGGAAATGTAAATAAAATTTACTTAAGTGAATAATTGCATGTGTATTGATTCATGTAATGGACCATTTACCGAGCTAAATTTGAGATTGTAAATACAACTTACCGAACACATGCACATTAAAATGTATTACATATCTACTAGAAATATAGGAAAAACGTAATATATTTATACATAATTGTATAATACACCTTTAGTACCGTTTACCTACCAAAGCCACGGTAACCCAAACTTCATAATGGCACATCGTTCTTACCTGTGTGGGAAGCATGCGCTGATAAACTTTCAGCTTTTATAAAATAACGAAGGTTTGGGGTTCACGGGCTCTTACATTATAAGAAATAAAATTCAAAATTTAGAAATACAAAATTCTATCTTAAAATATACATAACTTATAATTAGTACTTTAAATTTATTACAAAAAAAAAATAACTTCTCAAACCAACAGCAATTAAAAATATTCTAACTTATTATCTCTCGACCGCACTTACTTAGTGGACATTTTTATATGTATAAAAGCTAATAAAACCAATTACTATTATCATACTTATAAATATTAAACAATATTGCCAAATTATTTGATGACAACAATTTCATTCTAATGATTATTATTACAAAAGAGAAAAATAGTGAAAATGTTTTAATTCTTATTAGGTATATTATATATTTATGTTTATTCGAATATATAATTTTATTTTTCTTTTTATTACGAAAATATCCATACTAACTATAATATATTGTGAATAAAAAAAAAAAAAAAAAACAATTTCGTTAAGAATAATTCATTATATTGATTTCTTTAGGAAGAATATAAGGAAAAAAAACATTAATAATACATATATAAAAATTTTCTTTATTATATGTACAATTAAAATAAATTAAAAAAAACAAAAGGAAAAGTATAAATTTAAATCATATGGATAAACTTAAAAATATTAAACACTAAAATACTTTATTTCAAGAATAAAATTGACAATGAGCAATATACTAAATAATGAATACAAACTTACAAATATGTCCCTTACAACATAAATTAAAAACTATTTATATAAAGCTTAGACTAACTTCATTTAAATCTAAAATTTTGCTAAATTTCATGTCATCTTATTATGAACTAACTACATGTACCATTTTATAATATAATTTTGAATAAAGAAGCCCAAAGAAGTTGGTATTAGTTATAGTAAAAAATATAAACTCAAATGATCACAGTTCTCACTTATAGTTTTAATACGTCTAAATTTGTCAATTGTCCCGCATATCCTTTATAGCAAACTCTAATATAATCTTAATTATTTTTTTTAGTTTATAAAGCATCATGTTTGTTCGAAACCAATTTATCGTTCCGATGCTAAAAAAAGGGAAGGAAAAAAAAAAGTTTGAAAAGATTTTCTTTCTGGTTACAGTAATAATAGTTGACAGCGTGAGATTAATTAAGAATGAATGTAAAAATTTATTGAGGCTTTTAACTGCCACTTTATAAATATTCAAAGAAAATAATAATAATAATAATTATATAAGAAAAAGAAAACAATGATGATGATGATTAAGAAAAATAAATTTCTTAAAGAAGTATTAAAAAGTGTTAAGTAAGTTAAAGTTATCAGACTTCCTTTCAGTTATTTAATAATAAATATACTAAATACATTATATGTATAATAAATTAAAATATGTACATAATGTACGCATATATGTAGGTAAAGAAAATCAAAAATTAAAGTAAAAAACATATTGAAATTTAAAAAAAAAAATATTAAAAATTAATTTGATGTAATACCTGGAAGTTTTTTTTCTTCGCGGTTTAATTACAATAAATTTTAAATACTAAAATTGTTATTCTAAGGCGGCCCTTATTAGATTGTTTTGCAAAAAAACTCAAAATAAACGCCCAAGTACTGTGCTATTATAATAATATAATATTATTTTTCTACCGAAGACAAAATCTCATTAAGTTTTATTTTCCTAATAGAAAATATAAAAATGGCAAATTAAAATTAAAAGGACTCAAATTAAAGGACTCAAAATATATTTTTTTTTATATATATAATTATAAAAAATATGAATAATTCATATTATTTTTCCAACTGATTGATTTGTTAAAACAGCCATTGAAAAAAAAAAACTTAATAAATCTCTTCGAATGTTATAAAGAGAATTTTAAAATTTTATTCCACGAATCATATACATACAAAAATATTTAATATAGAAATCCTATTCTGAACAATGGTTAGATTCTTTGTTGAGACAAAACGAAACAATGTGCAGAAAAACTATAAATATACGGCTTGAAGACCTATAAGAATATATATGAAAAGTTTTTTTTATCAAAGTTTCTTAGTTTATCCATTTGAATATTTTATCGCGTAAATAAAATTAATTTTAAGCAGTACCTTTTTAGATTTTAAACAATCTTGTTGTCACTGTATCAAATCCAATTATTTACATTAAATTAATATAATTAAATAAAAAATTGAGTAACAAAACAAAATATGTATTTTGTATCCAAATTAATGTTAATATGTCAAACATAAATATTTTCGTTTCAGAGATTAGAAGACTATTCTATAACTATACATTCAACTTAAGTATTTATTGAAAAAATTCTAAATTGAGTTTCAATATAATTTTAATTGAGAAAAATTTCCTAAAAATAAAAATAAAGTTTTATAAAAGCCATCCTATTTTTATAAACCTCTTTAAATTTATCAAGAAAATTATTTAATTTTCCGTCTTCTTGATAGAAAACGAATTTTATGTCAAACTTCATAATATTTGAATGACTGTAAAAGTTATTAGTTATCTTATGGTAGTTTTGTTATTGATAACTTTCTTCAAACTATATTATAAAAATAATATTTGTCCACTTTAAGTACTTAACCAACACAGAGTAGAAGAAGTGAATAAAACATTTTTCTAATTTGTATCTTCTATTTAAATGAAAAAAAATTCATATATATATTCATATATATATAAATACATATATATGTATATAATATAAAAAGTAGGAAGATAAAAAAGAAATTTATTCTTTTTATGTAGTGCAATATTAAGAAGAAAAAAAATTATTTTCTATCTTTTTTTTTTTATCTTTTTTTTTTTTTTCAAAATTGCAAAATTATTTTCCCAAAGGTATATATTATATATATATATATATATATATATATATATATATATGTATATATATATATATATACTCTCCTTCAACAGGATAATATTAGTAATGAAACAAGAAATCATTTAATATTCTTTTCTTTCATAAAAGGAAAAAAAAAACAGAAGAAAATGAAGAAAAACCTCAACTAATCTAGATATGAAAGATATACATTTTTTTTTTTTTTTATAATTCTACCTTTAATTTTGAAAAGATTTCACTTTTTTTTTTAATTTAGATATACATTTCAGTTATTCCATGAAGACTTGATAAAGACGTGGACTTATGAAAGTTATATAACAATAATAATGAAGCTTGTAATGACTTTTGAAATGTCAAAATTGATAAATTTTATAAATTAAATAACTTTTTTTTTTAAATTAATTTAATTATAATCAAGCCAAAAGTTATTTTATTGTTTCAAGTTGACTAGATGTCAGTAGTATCTATTACGTCTGGGAATAAGTTAAAATGAGATGAAATTTTTAATTTTTGTATGATATTGAGTAGAGATGATCAAAACATTTAGTTTACAATTTTGTAACATCCGAGGTTTGGAAGCGAATTTCCATGCCGTTCAAATCCATTTGCCCTCTGCTAAGGCAAATGTTCTGGCCAAGTATTGTACCCAAGTATTGGACAATGGAGACCCCAACCGTTTTTCAATCCCCGGTTATGATCTCCACTCTTTATTCGTTGCCCACAGAGGAGTCCTTTTAATATAACGAATGACGTTGTTATCCCATAAAGATTTAAAATCATCACGTCCCTTATTAAATTTTCTTTGGTTCAAATTAAGAACCAACAAACACGTCCAGATAGAAATCATCAGGGTCATTATCTCTTGGATTTGTTTCTGACATCGAATCCAGATAATTATAACGCTTCAATTAGTTCCCCCCTTGAAAACTCCGATCATTGTCTCGTTAGCACTTCCTTCTCTCTTGATAGTTGAGCGGGCTTATCTAGAGCTCCTGGAAGACTGGTATGGACCTATTCTCAAGCTAACTGGGATGGGCCTGCGACGATTGGATCTGTCCCGTTGCTTCTTGGAGAAGGATGCTGACCTTTGCAAGGCTGTCATTTCTGAAAGTATTCTCCTAGGGATGAAACTTTCATACCCCATAAAAAGGTTCAAAATAAAACGAATACTAAAAATCCGTGGTTCAATGACACCTGTGCAAAGGCCTTAGCCGACAGGGATAATGTTTTTCGTGAGTATAAACAAAACATTTCTTTAAATTCACTGAAGCACTGGCGCGAGATGAGGAACAGATGCAGTAGAATTTGTCGCCAACAGAAGGTTTTGTATACCCAGAGGAAGCGTCAAGAAATATTAAACCTTCCTTAAAATAGCAGAAGCTTTTGGAGCTTCGCTAAAATTGTACAACAAAACTTTTGTTCGCTTTCATCTTTTCCTGCCCTTGTAGATGGTGACCGGATCATAGCAGTTTCGGTTGGGAAGGGTAATTTGTTTGCAAAGCTTTTTAGTCAAAACTCAATACTCGCAGTTTCAGCTCAAAATCCACCTGTATTGCGACCAGTAAACTCTTCTTTTGGAAGAGTTTACTTTAGGCAACGTGCTGTTTAAAAAGCTCTAAAAAATCTGAATGTAAAAAAATCAACTGGCCCTGATGGTATTCCGGCTGTGGTCTTAAAACATACTGCTTCTGTTCTAGCTAAACCTCTGCGCAACCTTTTCTATCTTTCTTATTCACTTGGCATCTACCCCACCAAGTGGAAAGTTGTGCATGTTCAGCCTATTCCAAAAAAAGGCTACAGGCCTATTGTGCTAACTTCCAATCTTTCCAAAGTAATGGAGTCCCTCTTTAACATCAAAGTTAAAAAATACCTAGAATGCAAGAAATTGCTAAGTGACCAGCAATATGGTTTTCACTCGAGTAGATCGACAAGTGACCTGATGACATATTTATCCGACAAGCTCAACACCAGTTTTCACAACTCTTGTGAGGCTTGTGTTGTTGCTTTGGATATAGCTAAGGCTGATTTCTAAAGTTAAATCAATGGGTCTAGGATCAGCCTTTGTCAATTGGATCAGCAACTTTTTGTCTGGCCGTTCTATTCGTGCTGTTGTGGATGGTTACCAATCTCATATTTTCAACATTAACTCCGGTGTACCCCACGGGTTTTCCAACCTATTTTCAATTTTCGTTAATGATCTTCTGCAGTCTACTCTAAACCCCATCCACAGCTTTGCCGATGACAGTAACTTGGTAGCATGCTATCATTTTATTAATAGGAAATCAGCTTCTTCAAATGCTGTAACTAATAAACGCAATTTTTTGCAAATTAGCATTAATCACGACCTTTCCAAAATTTCACAATGGGGGTCTTCTCAACGCATACAAAACTCAATGCTGCCTCATTTTCAAAAAGCTGTCAACTTTTGATCCCCAATTTTTTTTTGATGGCGAAAGAATTGGTAAATCTGGAAGCCTAGATATTTTAGGCTCGAAAATAACTTCCGATCTTAGTAGGAAAGTTCATATTTTCGAAACGGCAAAAAACGCAGCCAAATCTCTTGGTTTTCTAAAAAGATGTAAACATTACTTTCCCCCTCTGATCTCTTAAACATTTACAAATCCTACATTCGACCGAAATTAGAATATAATCCGCACATATGGGCTGGTGCTCATAAAACCGATCTTGAATACCTGAACAAAGTTCATCACTCAAACACCGTCGAAATGTAGGTTCACTTTCCATTTTCTATAAATATCTTGTTGGAACGGATACGTGTTCCCTGGAAGTAAAGGCCTCTTCAAGTATTTTCTCCTCCACTTCAAATATTTTCACGTCAAACACGTATCGCTTCAACGTCACACCCATATTTCGTCAAAATTCCAAGATGTGATAGAACGAGCTTCGGAGATTCGTTTTCAATTCGCACCTCGAGAATGTGGAATGCTCTTGCATCAAAATTGTTCCCCACAGCTGGCGGACGTTTGATTTACGACTTGCGCCGCTTTAAGAAGAGTGTGAATGATTTCCTACTAACTGTCCCACTTTTTAATCCCGTCTTAACTTCTTGTCCTCATTACCAAATCCATACTTCTTTAATAAAAAAAAAAATTGGATTCATCAAGCAAAATACTTAATCGAGCGTACATAAAAATTTCTTTTTAGCATATTTGGCACAGATCTGCTCACCTTAGTCAATTTAATTTTAAACAGACGTTTACTATACTTGTCTGGCAGGCAATGGAAAGTTCTCGATTTTATGTATTTAAGTTGACGTTTTTATTTATTTATTTATTTTTTTCACCATCGCAAAGAATCGCTGATATATTATTCTTTTTTCAATAACAAAATTATTGACTATCTTATAAAAATAAAATGAAAAACAAAAAAAAAAATTCTGTATAAAAGAAAAACATCTCAAGGATATCTTACTGTCTTAATGAGCTGTATAAATTTAATTTATTCTGTTGAAAAAAAAGTAATATGAAAGTAAGGAAAATATATCTAAGATAATGAAAGGAATAAATTTACAAAAGTAAAATTTTTATAAAATATTTTTTAGTTAAGTTTTTCTCAATAATAAAATTGAATTCGCTAATAATACCTTCTTTTGCTTAAAATAAATAACAGTATACAAAACGCAACTGAACAATAAAGTTATGAGCCTATAACAGTTGAATTGAATAACATTCTGTAATTAAAAAGGACATATCTACTGAAAACCGAATTTTGATTTGAATTTTGCATTAGCATTAGAGGCCAATTTGCAATTTATTCCAAGAAAAAATTAAACGTTTTTAAGGTAATTCAAGTATCTGCAAAACAAGTGACTCTGTAAGCCATATCTACATTTTTATAAGTAGATATGTTCTTTTTGCTTAAAATTGTGTTGAACTGTTGTGATGAAAAAATGTATATCTGCTCTGAAAATGCTTTGAAGTGCTGAACTTTTTTAACCAAAAAAAGTATATTTGCTTCAAGTCAGATTTGAATAAGGAGTATCAAGTTTATTTTCAGTCCATCAATTTCCAACTAACTGAAGCATATTTTTTTCAAAAAAAGTTTAGATTTATCTGTCAAATTCGTGATGGCAGAAAGAAAAAGAGAAAAACTATTATAACTCAAAACAATACAAATGCATATATGTCCTTTTTCAATTAAGACGGCAGCATTGTAGATTGTAAGTATATTTGTACCCAACTAGATCTGTAGATTTAGGGTTTTGAACTTTTAACATCATTACAAAATTTTAATCATATTAATTTTAAACATATTTTAATGCGTAGGGGATCGTTATGTTGTACTTAGTGCTATAGAATTTAGATCACTAAATTGAGTATTATATGCGTCAATACACATGCAATTATTTAGATGCATCTGCGTGAATAATGAAATCATTTAGATGCATCAGCGTACATAATGAAATCATTTAGATGCATCAGCGTAAATAATGAAATCATTTAGTAGATGTTTCGTATTGAATATTACGTAATACCTAAACAAACATAATATCTTTCACAATATTTCAATACAGCTAGGGCTTGCAATACCGGGATCCCGGTATTACCGACCATTTTTGATACCGTTCAATACCGGTATTACTAACCACTTAATACCGGTATTTGGTGTTAAATTTTTAAGAACTTTTTTACTAAAATATTCTATTTTTTATAGGCAATTAGAATTTTTTAAGGACCATGTTTAAAAATTGAAAATATCCAACTTAAAAATAATTTTTAAATTGTAAAATTTTCCATTTAAAAGTGATCCTAGCATTTTTTTCTTTCAAAAATTGAAATTGTAATTATTTGGTTTAAATTTCAATTTTTATTTATAGCAACGTGGAGAAGTAATAAGTATCTTTTTGTTTATTATTATAATATTGGCAAAAGTCTGATCTAAAAAATACCTAAATAATAGAAATACCAAAATTTCTTGACAATTTAACATTTTAAAGATCTTATTTAAAAAAAAATTGTATTCTTTTTTCATTTGTTGCACCGTAATTACGCATTTTTTAATTACTTCAAATACCGGTATTAATACCGGGATCCCGATATTAGTATAACGAGATACCGAAATACCGGTTTTAAAAATTTGGTCCGGTATTGCAAGCCCTAAATACAGCCAAATACAAAAAAAATGAAAAAAATGAGAACTGCGTAATTCATACACAAAAATAATATCACTCACACTCACAATTGTAATATTTCCCTTTTTTGAAGACACAATTCTTATTAACTCGTACAGGAATTTGTCTGTATATTTCTTTACTATTTTCGACACTCACGTAGACCCACTTTTCGTCATCACAGCGAGCTGAAATTTGGCACACAGGTTCATGTCGCGTGACAATTGAAGCGGAAAACCCGGAAAATCGGTAAAAATCATTTGAAAAAGTTGGTACAAATTTGAGTAGTGATTAATCCGTTTTAAGAAAAATGCAAAGTTTCTAATTTTTCCGAAAAAATTTTCCGGAATTTTCCGACTTTTCCGGAAAATTTTCCGGTAAAAAAGTTTTCTAAATTATGCAGGATCAAGTTCCCTATCAACTGGCATCATTACTTTCTCTCCGACAATGGTGAAAACTTGCAGAAAAAATCGAAGAAAATTCATGTAAAACGCTTTTCCGGAGTTTTTCCGACCAAGGAAGTGTTTGAGCGTTTTGCAACCTAAAACAAAGTTGTAGAGCGAAATGAGTTGCCAAAAAACTGAGGCCGCATGAAAAGTAGAAAATAACTTTTTCTTCACCCACAGAGGTGGACTCAGATTTTTAGATTGGGATATTTCTCATGAATATTTATGATTTGATTCATGAAGAGAAAGAAAATTCAAGAGAAATGTCCCAATCAAAAAATCTGAGTCCACCTCTGTGTGTGAAGAAAAAGTTATTTTCTACTTTTTCATGCGGCCTGGTCTCAGTTTTTTGGAAAACTCGTTTTTAACTTATTTTTATTTTTTATTTTATCTCTAAAAGAAAGAGAAATTAAAATAAAATTTAAATAAAGAAGAAGATAAAAGAAGAAAAATAAACAAGTAATATTTCCCTTTTTTTCTTTTATCTCTAAAAGAAAGAGAAATTAAAATAAAATTTAAATAAAGAAGAAGATAAAAGAAGAAAAATAAACAAAGTAAAGGAAACATAATTTATTTTTTTCAAGCAATATTTCTTACCCTTTCTACCTCTTCTTCAATAACTTTGTATTTGAATATAAAAATAATACCCAAACGTATTTTTTTCTCTTTTGTATTTTCTTCTTTATATTTTCTTCTCAAAAGAGAAGGGAATTTTTATATTTTATTTTGTCTTGTTCTTTATTTTTTATTATATTCTCTATATTCTCTCTTTGCTCCCAAACGCATTAAAGCAGTATATAAGATATGTTAACAAAATTTGTAATAACAACTCGTTATGTATACACACAAACACATAGACACTTGTTAATATTATATAATTTTGACTCGTGTCTATGTGTTTGTGTGTATACACACCTCGTAATTAATAACAAATTTAGTTAATATATATTATAATCTACTATAAATAGTAAGAAGAAGAATACTTAATTTTTTATTATATTTAAGAAACCCAAAATCATATGGACAATATGGCTTAGTGGCTAGAACATCAGACTGTAAGTCTGAAGGTGCCTGGTTCGATTCCTAATGACAAGGTCTTGTAATTTCAAATATATGTATATATAGGGCCCAATATTACAAGCCAAAAAATTAAATATCCTCCTACCAATAAAAAAATTTTTGTTTCTTAAACCTATTATTATGTTCAAAAAAATTAAAAAATTAAAAAAAAGAATGTATTCTTTGGGAATCGAACCTGACACCTTCACTCTCATAGTCTGATGTTCTAGCCACTAAGCCATATAGTCCATATGATTTTGGCTTTCTAAAATTAATAAAAAAATTCTAATAAAACATTCATTTTTTGTTTTTATTTTATTCTTGTAGCAGAATAAGAATACTCAAAAAAGAATAAGAATAATAATACTCAAAAGACGACGAGAATAAGAATACTCAAAAAACGAATTTGAAAAATAAATACAAAAAAAACAGTGCCTTTATCAATTTTACAAAGTACAGAGCTTTCATATTATTTAGGAAAATAAATCAAAAATATTTTTTGTATTTTTTTAGAAAGCTAAATACATATAGACAATATGGCTTAGTGGTAGAACATCAGACTGTAAGTCTGAAGGTGTCTGGTTCGATTCCCAATGATGAGATTTTTCTGAAATATTTTAATTTTTTTTTTCATAATAATTAATTTTTTTGAGATATTTAAACAAACCAAAATGTTTTTATCAGCCACTAATTTATTTTTTTTTAATTTTCTATATACATATTCTATATGCATATTATATATACACATTCTATTTTTGAAGCAAAACACAGAGCTAAGTAAAATTGTACCAAATTTGGTGGCAAAAGTTATTTTTTGGTTCAAAAAAATTTGCAAATTAAGCGCTCTTTGATTTTTTATTTTAATTTATATAAGTAGAAAAACTTTTAATTAATAAATAGTGTTTTATAATTTTATAATACATATTATAAAATTAAAATGTAGCTAAAAACTTATTTGAGAACTTAGTTGAAAACTGTAAAATTTCATATATGAATTAATGCAATTGAATATTGCTATAAAATGGATGTAAAAAATATTGGAAACGTTGACAGATGCATAAATTTAAGTATCGAGATCCTATTTCATTTTAAAAATTTAATTGTGAAAACAAACTATGCTGTTCAAAAATCAGTTTTTTAATGAACTATTTTTCAATATTGTGGGCAGCGTTCTGCAATATTCACAGCTTCTTATTTTCACAATAGAATTAACATAATCTTGTGATCATTCATAAAAAATGGAAACACCGGATAATAGGTATATCACTAAAGTCCCAACTAATTTTCAAACATGTTTCACCACTTACTATGACAAGACAGTTATATGTATATATGTATTTAAACAAGCATTTGTTAATCCTGTTGTAATTAATTAAATAATAAACGCTAAAAAAAGTACGAATTTTCCGGGAGAAAAATAAGTTAGAAAAGTGATCACATTTCATTTCATGTTTCATGTTTTTGTTTTATTTTTTTTACTGAGATCATGTAACCACTAAAGTTATAAACATTATATCCTATAAAACAAATTTATAATATTGGACGCACTAAACTCGTTACAAATAATTTTATTAAAGCCTTGAGAAACAACATAGGTATATTTTGGCATTGATAGTATAGATATCGATCAAGTAATTTATCATTATAGGTTTTCCCGGCTCAAAATATGCAAAAAAAAAATTTTCAAAATAAATAGCTCCGTTGAAATAAAGATTACCTGCCCAAAAATTTTGGGTACAGAGCTACGGTTAGGGTTTTCCCTGCTCAAAATATGCAAAAAAAAAAAAAAAATGAAGCAGTCATAGAACTGCCGACAGAAGTTTATACTTAAAGCTTTAAACTATGAAATAACAATGGACTGATGGACTGATTTTTATTTTAATTTACATTTTGTACTGAGAAGCCCATCATTTGTAGCCACTGTTATATCATAGTTTAAATCTTTAAGTATAAACTTCTGTAGGCAGTTCTATGACTGCTTCATTTTTTTTTTGTATTTGTCTGTATTGAAATATTGTGAGAGATATTATTTTTGGTTGGGTATTACCATAGATTAAGAATACAGAAAGATTTATAGATTCATACAACATTTTTTCAGCCTTTTTTGGTATTTTTATGTGAAGGGGTTAGTAAAACTAAATAAAACTCTTTTCATATATTGATAATTATCACGTATTTTATTTTGTTTTACTAACACATTCACAAAAAAATACCAAAAATAATGTTGTATGAAGCTAACAATCTCTGTGTATTCTTAATCTATGGTATAACGTAATATTCAATACGAAACATCTAAATGATTTCATTATATACGCTGATGCATCTAAATGATTTCATTATTCACGCAGATGCATCTAAATGATTGCACGTGTATTGACGCATATAATACTCCACTTAGTGATCTAAATTCTATAGCACTAAATACAACATAACGATCCCCTACGCATTAAAACTTTTTTCTTTGCGGTTTTACATTAATGAATTTCTAACCGCGATCCGAAGTCATTTGAAGAACAGAACTTATAACCCCAATTTTTTCTTTTTGTCTTGACAATTTCATCTTAAGAAAAAATTACAAGATGTTTTGAAGCAAATTATATACATATAATATTCTTTAAATTAATTTAATAAGCGACTCTATTTCTGAACGAGACACTTGACAAGAACACTCTCTACAGCTAATAAACTTCTTTTTTTTTTTTAATTCAAACAAGTTCATTCTGAAAAAAAAAAAAAAAAAAAAAATTGATAATTTAATCTTTTCCAAGGTAAAATAAACCCCTTCGCTGAAAATAATATTTAAATAAAAAATCAGAAATGATATCAACCCTCAATTTTTTACTCATTTATGTATATTATAATATTTTTTTTTTTTTGTTAACAAAATTATACCAAAAAAAAACAAAAATACCTACATATATAATAATAAATGTAAAATATTTTGTTTATTTTTTACATTAACATAAATACCCCTTATCTGTGTGTTCATTATGCTCATCACCTCGTAACCCCAATTAAATTTGATGTTACTTACTCTCGCTTATTTTTCCATTTAATAAATTCATTTTCATGACAAAAAATTTTCCCAAATAGAAAATAATGACATTGATGCAAATAAAAAAATGTAAAGTTAAAAAAAAAATGTGATAAACACAATCCATTAAATGAAAAAAAAAACCGAAAAAGAAAATAAACCGCTTACACAATATTTACAAACACAATTATTATTTTTGTTTTATTTTATTTCATTTTATTTTTTCTAATTTTTCATGCAGAAGATTTCCTTTCACTCCTGAAGCATAATTTTTCTTTTTTTAAATAATATTAGAACTTTAGAAGAAATCTACTAAAAGGGACTGGTAGAATTATTAAATCAATATGAGAATTGAGGCAGCAATAGTTGATCCAGTAAAAAACTAAAATATGTCAAAGTAAATTAATATTCTTAAGAGCATCACATCGAAAAATTGGTCTTGGTTTTGCTTTCATTTTTCATTATTGAGTTAATACAATCTGGACTGAAATGATTTTTTTGATATGTTAGAGAATATAGACCTGACTCAAACGCAAAGATAAAGCTAAAATATAAATTTCCAGGGCTGGCAGGGTTGGACTGGACCACCGGGACACCGGGACATTTCCCGGTGGGCCGGTAATATTTGGGCCGATAAATTAAAACTTTTTATTACTAATTATTTTAAAGATACAATGCAATCTGATTTAAATATATTTTGATTGGAAATTATTTTGGGAAGGAATCGAAGTATAATAGCTTCGAAAGCGGTACTTAGTGCTAAACTATTAAACTTTGAAAATACTGTAAACAGGAAAGTTATATTCAGAAAAATATATTAATTAAAAAAGAAACCAGGGTAAAAAAAATACTTGTTAATTGATTCCATAAGATTCCAACTCTCAAGTCCTTGTTTGTGCTAAAATATATGAAATGTATGAGATTTCCGTGGCCTACAACAACTCATTTGAACTAGATTTAAATAATTTAAATATTGTTTTCAATTCAAAAATATTAGTTTCAGTAAAATAAAACAAACAAACAATTGCAAAATCTAAATTGTTTCCAGGCGATTGCTTTCTAAAATTTGTTTATATCTAAAAACTTTTTCGTTCTATCTATCTTTTGGACTTTCCAAAATTTAACATAAAAAAAAATTCTTTTAACCCAAAAAATAATTCTAAATAAGAAACTTTAGTAAACTTAAACAAAAATATGAAAATAATGCGTCCGAATACTAAAGTGAATTATTGAGTGTGTTATATCGAAGTTGTCATACCTCCAAAAATTTGGAAAAGCTTAGATAGAGCATGGGAAATGAAACATATACTTATTTTTTGTCCCTATGAAATGAATTTTAGAATGATTTCTAAAAATATTTCAAACTGCCTACTTATATTTCGAAAACAACAGTGTTATAATAACTCCAAATTCCAGTGTATGCTACCACATAATATTATAGTAGATTATAATATATGTTAACTAAATTTGTTATTAATTACGAGGTGTCTATACACACAAACACATAGGCACGAGTCAAAATTATATCAAGAGACCGGAGGTCGAGTGATATAATATTGACAAGTGTCTATGTGTTTGTGTGTATAAACAACGAGTTGTTATAATAAATTTTGTTAACATATCTTATATACTGCTTTAATGCGTAGGGGAGAGGTAGTTGCAAAGAGAGAATATAGAGATAATTAAAAATAAAAAAGGAAAAAAGGGAAATGTTCTCTTTCTTTTAGAGATAAAAGAAAAAAAGGGAAATGTTCCACGTTAATTTTATTTTAATTTCTCTTTCTTTTAGAGATAAAAGAAAAAAAGAGGAAATTTTCCACGTTAATTTTATTTTAATTTCTCTTTCTTTTAGATATAAAAAGAAAAAAAGGGAAATGTTACTTGTTAATTTTATTTTAATTTCTTTGTGAGTGTCAGTGATATTATTTTTGTGTATGAATTACGTAGTTCTCTTCTTTTTTTTTTTTTTGTATTTGGCTGTATTGAAATATTGTGAGAGATATTATGTTTAGGTATTACGTAATATTCAATACGAAACATCTAAATGATTTCATTATTTACGTTGATGCATATAAATTTTTTCATTATATACGCTGATGCACCTAAATGATTTCATTATTTACGCAGATGCATCTAAATGATTGCATGTGTATTGACGCATATAATACTCCATTTAGTGATCTAAATTCTATAGCACTAAATACAAAATAACGGTCCCCTACGCATTAATACTAGATTATTGTATATGTAAACTAAATTTGTTATTAACTAAGAGTTCTGTATACACAAAAATACATTGACACGAGTCAATACTTATATCAGGAGACCGAAGGACGAGTGATATAATATTGACGAGTGTCAATGTATTTTTGTGTAAATACAGAACGAGTTCTATATCAAATTTTGTTTACAATCCAATATACTGTTTTAATGTGCATGAGCAAAGTAGTTGAGTCTATACATTTACAATAAAAAAAAAAAAAAAAAAATTGATATACACATTTTTTTTTTTCATTTTTTTTTGGTATTTGTCTGTATTGAAAAATTGAAATATTGTGAGAACATCTAAATGATTTCATTATTTACACTGATGCATCTAAATGATTTCATTATTCACGCAGATGCATCTAAATGATTATATTATTCACGCTGATGCATCTAAATGATTGCATGTGTATTGACGCATATAATATTCCATTTAGCGATCTAAATTCTATACTACTAACATACTACTAACATACCACCACATGCCCATTAAAATATTATATAGAAATAAAAATTTTCTCATCTATTAATTTAACAGATATCAATTCAATGAATAAACATTAGACTTTTAGTCACAGTGTAACAAAATTGAAACGAATTTTAATGTCATAGAGTATAAAAATATCAAATTTTATTACTTTTAATGTTTAATAAACTGAATCAAATAAAAACTTTATAAAAAATCATTCACTAATGAAATTTTTTGTTTAAAAAAAAAATTTAAGTATTTTTGGAACTATACTAAAATCTATTTGCCACTATATATGAATATAAATACATATACTATACATACATAATTATTTAACAACATTATGACGCAGGGTAATAACTCGATAGTTTTAAAAATATTCAATTGGAAAAACGAAAATTTTTTCTCTAAATTAGCCCTCTGCTAGAAGGATTTTCCGTATATGTACATAGGTCGAGTTTATCGCCCTCAAGATAGAAAAACGTATTAGTATTATAAATTTATAATATAATTAGTATTAATAGATAATTTATATAGTACAATTTATTAATTTAAAAAACAAAAGAAAACTATTATTTAATCAGAAAAGAGTAGAAGTATTGAAAGTTTTGGGAATGGAAACGACTCCATAATAAAAAGAAAAAGAATTAATAAAAACATTTAACATTTGCTATTTTATTTTTATTGGGCGTAAAAACATTTCGAGAAGGTGCGAAATTATATAAAAATAACTATACGATATATCAACTCCCTTATTATTCGAATATTAAAAATTTTATTAGATCAAAATATTATATAGTTTTATTTAATTTTTATCTCCTGAATGTCTCTAAACTGACACATTCATAAAAATTTTGAACAATAATAATTGAAATTACAATATAAAAACACCTTTACTCTTACCAAAGATTTTCTTTAAATATATATGATTTTTCATGTTTTATGATTTGGTATTCAAATGAAAAATATACTTGTGTACATTTACATTATATGATATGTATGATGTACATTGTTTATACATTTTTTTTATTTACATAAATGAAAAGTGTAATATTCCCCCATTTAGAAGAAAAAAAAAAGTTTTCAGCATTTATGTCACTTTATATGTTTATTTAAATCTTAACTCCACACTTTCTATTCTATATTATATTATATGATTATATGAAGTATAACATAAATGTTTTATATTTTTTACATTTATATCTCGCATGTATGTGAGATTGTGATGGACGTAAACATTTGTCTCCCATCATATATATAAAATTTAATAATAATATATTTAAAATGTTCTATGTTATAAAAATTATAATTTTGAAACATAAATACAGAATATAAGAGAAAGAGAAATAAATAATAATAAAAAAAAATAATAATAATAATAATAACAATAATATAAATTCATTTAAAATTTATATGTTCAGCATTTATTTTGGGGATACATATACATGTATTTTTATTTTAAACATGATGGTTTTAATACTAAGAAGTGTCATTTAACATAAAAAAAAAATAATGTTTATATATTATGTTACAGGTGAACAATGAATTATTAAGATTTTTTTTTAAGATGTACATAACACAATATACATTGTACATTATATCTCGTAATCTTTACATGTTGTTGGCCATCATAACGTCTGCAATTATGTTTATTTAAAAATGGTAATTTTCTTTTCCAATTGCTACTCGAATTTTTTAGCGCTGAAATTGTATCAAAAGAATTAGAAAAAAAAATAAAAAAAAAATTTTCCAACATAGCAAAAAAGATCCAGTAACGACATATTTGGCTTACAGAAAAAAGAAGATATATTAAGTTAGTCTCATAAATTCTTACAATTTTAATATTATTGATAGAAAAACTTCAAATGATACATAATATTGTACAAGTCAATTTAATAAATGTCCTGTGCGAAGGAAAATTATACAAAAGTATTTTAAATGAAAACAAAAAAAAATCATTATTCGTTCTCAACATTTATTATACATTTATTTTTATTGAATTGTGCAGAATAACATGACACCTTTTGTAAGCTGCCATTAAATGCAACATAAAATAAGGATTATTTTATATATATTTTTTTTATCTAAAAGGAATTTTATTATAATGCCCCATCACAAAAAAAAAATTAAATTTGTTTTAGTATGATGTTATTGCTAAATAAGATATTTTACTCTATTATTAAACAATATATAGTATAATGTACTGTACATGCATATTTGATACATGTACATATACATAATATCTCATCGTAATTCAAAATTATAGACAATCATTGTTGATAAAAGCAGTGGAATGAAATGAATATCCTGTCTATGAAATGGTAAACCGCACAGCATACTTAATCTAACTTAATTTTATGTTATTTACCTTTTTTATTATACACAATACACAAACTAATGTCAATTATTTAAGTTAAGTATTTTTTGTTTTTTTTTATTGAATAACTAAATAATAATAATGTAATTATAAATTCTGCAAGTTCTTATAATATATAAATCGTTATGTTTTCACAATATAAATCGTTATGTTCTCATTTTTTTTTTTTTTGCATACCGAGCGAGAGTTGAATGACATACAGAATTTTCCGACTATACTATACTCAAATTATAACAAAATACTATGAAGTTTAAGTAATTTTTTTATCATTTTTATTAAAATTTAGTTTGATAAAACCTTGAATACACTTACTTTTTTTTTAGAAGTGAATAGAAAAATAATATATATACATACATAGTATGATTTACCCTCATTTGTTCGTAATCTTTTCTTCGTAAAACATTTGTTCGTAAACATTTGTTCGTAAAACATTTCTTCGTAAAAACATTTCGTCGTAAAACATTTCTCCGTAAAACATTTCTTCGTGAAACTTTTGTTCGTAAAAATATTTGTTCGTAAAAACATTTGTTCGTAAAACATTTGTTCGTAAAACATTTGTTCGTAAAATATTTGTACGTAAAACATTTCTTCGTAAAACTTTTGTTCGTAAAACTTTTCTTCGTAAGCTGTTGAGACCCATGACTGCATTAGCCAGCATGGCGCCCGTGCGCCATGCTTGCTAATGCAGTCATGGGTCTCAACAGCTTCCGAAGAAAAGTTTTACGAACAAAAGTTTTACGAAGAAATGTTTTACGAAGAAATTTTTTATAAAACATAACACATTTTTCACTTTTAGCGTTACCCAGAGCTAACGACGTGGACGTAGTGAAATTATAGCTCCTTATTTTTTTTTTATTTTTTTTTTTGATATTTTTTCATATATTCTGTTATTTATTTTTTTTTTTTTTTTATATTTGTTTTTCATATTTTTTTTCATATTTTTTTTTATATATTTTTTTTTAATATTTTTTATATTTTTGTTTCTTTACTTTTTGGTTTTTTATAAACCTTTTTTTTTTTTACACGTTATTTTTTTTCACATTAGTACACTTTTTTAAATTGTAATATTATCAGTAATAGATGTAAGATATTGTTTCCTTTCAAGCTGACCATACTTTTCGACAATATTTTTAAGTCTTTGCTTCCCATTACGCAGTTTTTTATTTTTTTTTATAAAGAAATATTTACGAGGAAATGTTTTACGAAGAAATGTTTTACGAACAAATGTTTTTACGAAGAAATGTTTTACGAAGAAATGTTTACGAACAAATGTTTTACGAAGAAAAAATTACGAACAAATGAAGGTCTACCACATAGTATACATAAGTATCTTCTTTTTTTTTAATGACGAATATTAACAAAAAAAAATAGTATATATTATCATCAACGAAAATTATCATATTTTAAAATATATGATGTTTTTGACTGTAACAAAATTTACTGAGTTGACAAATAAAATTTTCTCTAACAAATTTTTAGTAAAATAATTTTCTTTTTTTTCGCTTATTTTTGCAAAATATAATTTATGCAAAAAATTCATACTAAAAATTACAATTTTTATATTAATAATACTTGAGTTTTGTACAATGTAACATTATTATATATGTAAATGTTTTAAAAAGAGAGATATAATTATAATGCCGAGATGTCAAAAGTTAAAACTGTATTTTAAAGATCGAAAATGAAAATTTGTTATACGATAGTTTGTTAATAAATAATTCTGTCAATTAGAAAATATAATAGTGAAAGTACAAATTTCTTTTGTGAATTGATGAATTCATTGAATCGTAATGAAAGCATTATTTCTGTTTCAAAAAACGTTTACATTTCCATAGTTACTTTTATTAGGAAATATTTATACTCTAATGTCAATTATTGAGCTTCTCAGGTCAAATTATTTACTTACTCACATTGATTTAATTTGATATTTGAATCAACTTGATGTTATATCAAAGCTTTAAGTTCCGAAAAACAAAAAATATTTTGTCACTGAAACGAAGTTGTTTCAGATCGAAATTTCCATCAGAGTTAACAATATAAAATCACATTAAAATATTGTGTAAAAACTCAAAGCAAAATTATTCATCTTATCGGTATTTAAAGCCATTAACTTAACTTCTGTATTTTTATTTAATTTCATTAGATTTTCTTTATGAATTTAACTACATGTTGTATTATACACTAGAATGTATGTTATATGTTGCATAAAGTTTTTGTAAATCAAAAATTAAAAAAAAAAAGAACAAAAATCCCCCAATTTTTTTTTTTTTTTTTTCAGTTCAGTTTTAGTGTTGTAAAAATTTAATCCAAAGTTGTGTGCAAAAAGATACATAGATTAAAAATAATAATTAGTGTAAAACTTTTTATCGTTATACATTTTTAATTATCATAAGTTACAAAAGAAAAAAAAAATTTTTTTTTTTAATTTTTTTTTGTTTTGGATAAGTTTTATGAATTTTCTCACAAGCAAAAGTTTCAGATTTTTCAATTATTTCGGCTCCTTAATACTTATATAAATAAGTTTTCCTTTTTTTTTTAAATAAAACTTTTTTACACTTAGAATTTTAATAAATATAATATTATTTTACACTAACCAACTAAAATAAGATTATATTTTAAATATTATAAACTATATATATCTGTATATGCGTGACTGTATGAAATGAAAATTTTTATTTATTTTTTTTTTTTTTGAAACAAATTATGCTCCAACATATAAAACTAATTAAAAAGTACATAATTTCCTTTTAATGTATGGAAATCTTGTATTTTTAATGTTATTTAAAGTTTTTCACTTCTCGCATATAAAAATGTCATTAGTAAATTATTAAAATAAATTAAATAGTAATATTTTAGTTCTTATTTTATGTAAATATTAAATTTAAATTTAAATTTAATTTGTATTCTCTGACAGAAATTATGCTTAAATTGAAAATAAAAATTGCATTAAATTTGAAATTCGTGTTTTTAGAAGAAAATAATACTAAGTAGTAACATAAAATATAATGAAAAAGTAAAGTTAAAAAAGTGTGGACTTTGCTTCAGGTTCTTTTTTACAGAATTTTTGCAATGCGAAATTCGTTGCTGAAACTCTTGCTCTGATGGCATCATCTTTAGATTGTTACTATCTTGTAGTCGGGAACCTTAAAAACCTGTTGTGAAGTAAGCTTTTTTCAAAAACTTAGGTCGTTTAATTAGAAATTTGACCATCATATTTTATTGGATTATTATCGAGATGTTAGACTGATTTAATAGAAATTGTTAAACACTAAGTTGACAAATAAATCGATTTTAGGTTTATAAATGTGTTTTCATGTCTAGAACTACAAGTACCCTAGAAACTCTAGTTTAATTTTAAAGTTTTAAACTTAAAAGGGTTTCAATATATGGGGATTTTTTAAAAAAATTTTAAATTTTATATCTGAATACGTCAAGCTGCGTGTACAAAAGAGCTGGCTCAGTAAAATTTTCTTACTCAAATTAGAGGCCAAAAATTCATGTAAAAAAATTTAGTGATCATAATATCAATTTCCTTTTCTTTATACCATTCTATCAATTATTATTATTATATTTTTATGTCGGGTACACATACGAATACAACATTTTTGTAAACATACTTGAAATTTTATTACACTGAGCCAACAATTTAATTTCCTAGTATGAATTTATTGTTTAAAAAAAAAAAAAGCCTACATAAAATCCATAATCTCTTTATTTCACTGAGTTAACAATTTTATAATTTATATAATATAAACTAAGTAGTAATGAAAACATATAATAATAATGGAAAATAAAAAGATTACAATTTACTGAATAAATTGTTGTAATTTTAATTTTCTTTTATTATATTTATTATTTTAATGAGAATATACAATATAAGAATAAAGTTCGTCTTGAATTAAACTATCTTAAAGTATGATATACTTGATTTATACATGATATACATGATATACTTGAAAATAATTATATCATGGATTTATAGAGTTAGTTAAAAATGAATCGGAAAAGTTATAATTTCAAATTATATTAATTTCTTTTTAAATAGAAAAAAATTAAATTTACAAAAAAAAAAAAAAATCGTTTCACATTCAGATTATATTTTTGATGGGCACAGAATTTATTCCATGTTTACCCCGTATAATCTATGACGAATTAGAACAATCAGCAAAATTTTTAATTAAAATTACAAATTTTAGTTAATTGCTACCTTTTTTTTTTTTTTTTTGGTTTTGATTAAAGTCTGTATTTGCTAAAATTTAACCGACCAATTTAATCAGACAATTTTTTTTTTAAATATAACCGAAACGTTGTAGTTTAAAAATCAGCTTCATATTAAAAAATTATGTGAAAAAGTCCTTGAATTTGTGCCTGTGGCAAAATCAATTTTTAGATTCCTTTTTGTTAAATAAATCGAATATATTTCCCTTTTCCATATTTATATAAATTTTTTCTACATAATTTTCCCAATATACATACTTATACTTACATACATAATATGTTTGTATAGTATATAATATGTATATTAAATGGTCTATACATCTACATATATCCCCATGATCCTTAATTAATTATACCGAGATAAAAATGCAGTTACAAAAAAAAAAACGAAAAAAAGAAATTAAAGTCTAGAATTTATTTGCTTGTACATAACCGACATCATATTTATTCTCGCAGCCAATAATATTTGTACACAAAAGTAAGTTTGTGAAAAAAGAAAAAGTTTTCATCAAGTTATTTTTTTTTATTATTATTTTTCTTTTTTAAGATTAAAAACACCTGATAAAATAATATTTACTTTTCAAAACAAGCACAAAAAAAAAAAAAAAAAACATACAAACAAAAACATTTGAAAAACCAAAAAGTTTTTAGACAGACATGAGTATGATTAAAAAAAAAAAAAATTCTGTATTTTTTGTTACATTACAAACAAAAAAAAAAGAAAGTAAATTCAGAATGAAGAAAATTATTAAATCCCTTTTGTTGTTACAAAATAGATCAAAATAGAAATATTATGTGTATTCAAAGCCCTTAGCAAATATAATTTAACAAAAATTTTGATATATTTTTTAAGCCTATTAGCTTGGTTACTATAACATAAAATCGCTTTATTGGATCTCAGTGATAAGAATGATTTTAGAGATGTTTAAAAGATTCTAAGGCGCCTTCAACTTACAAAAAAATTTTTTTTTTCATAATTGGAAATTTTTTCCTCTGTTATGAAAGATACTACTAGCATAATATACTTCTTTCCCGGTCATTTCATTCAATAATTTATCGTACACAACAATGATGATGATATTGATATTTATTAACAAAATCTCAGTTATTAAAATTCCTCTAATTACATATAATTAATCACTTTTATCTAAAATTGAAATTCATGTATATAAAATATAATGTTTTGATATCTTTTTGTCATTTAATATAAATTTATATAAATTTGTAACATATGCAACTCAAAATTTCCTATTTTAATTGAGAGCTATATCTAAATTAAAATACTTAAAATTAATTACTGCAATACGATGTTAACTATAATCCTAGATATTCTTTATGTTATATTTATAAGCAAATCTCAAATATATATGGTAAAAATAAACCATGTTTATGTATCTAATAAAAAAAAAAACATAATTTTAAGATATTTTAATGTAAGTATGTATACACAAATTTAAGAAGTTATCCTAAAAATGTCATTTGATTCTATATATACTTGAAAGTTATTAAAGCAATTATATTTATTATACCTCCTACATTACAACATCTTATCGGAATTTTCAATGATTTCATCCTAGTTATACTTTATATTTTCAATTATATTTTCGGTTATATGTTTATTGCGTATTATAAGGTTTCAGAATGTGTATCATTAGAAAGTTAATAGAAATTCAGATTATTTGATAAGTATACAAGATATGTGTAACATATTGCATCAAATTTTAATAGAATTTTTCATGTCAAAAGAGAACTTGGTTGGTCATTTCCCAGTTTACATTGAGATAACCAAAAGGTTTTTAAAAAAAAAATTATTATAGCAGCAGCAAAACTTTATTTCTGCTCTAAAATTATAAATATATTAATTTTTTTAATAATTTCTTTTTTACTTACTAACTGCCTCAACCTAACTTTCTAATTCCTAATTATGTTGATTGAAACTTAAAATTATATTCTATTTGCACTAAATTCTTACAGAACCGTTAAGATTATTCGTTGGAAAGATTTGTTTCTCTGCTTATATGTACATTTCTGCATATAAAGATTCAACATTCTATGCACAAAAATGCAATAGAAAAATCACATTACAAAATTAAGATTTCTTTTTCTGATACCAATGGTATAATATAAAATTTACATTTCTATCATCTTTATCAGATGAAGATAAAGATAAAGGATATAATACACGATAGATCACTGACCTCCAATTAGTTTTAT
>CAXFZM010000167.1:0-20000 GCA_964007475.1 Hybos culiciformis
TTGAGTTGTTTGGATTGTTTATATCAATGTTCTCACTATGGTATGGGTACTTGGAAATGTGAAAATATACTTTTAGATAGAGAAAAAAAAAATTAAATATATATTAAATCTGATTTCATTTATTTTTTTTCAATTGAAGAAGTAATACAGAAAATAATATGTATTGTCATTTCCGTGTCAGTTTGGTCATTACCGTGTTAAGCTAATTTTTTTTAAAAAATCGAAAAATACGTGTTCCCTTTGAAAATAAGTTCAAAATTATCTGAAGAATCTAACAAGTTTCGATTTAAGCCTCAAAAATAATTTTTTTCAATTTATGTTTTTTATTTAGTTTTCCGCCTGTTTCAGTAAAACTACCCATGTATAAGTCTCAATATTATTATTGTTATGATAAAAATTGAGGGTTGATAACTAACTTCAGGCACTACGTTCGCAGCGCCATTTGTTATGAAGTGTTATTAACGGGGGGTGTACAAAATACAAAAGTTCCGAGTTCAAACTCAACTCGAATAAAAGTTTTATCATGAAAAAAATTATGATAAAAAAAGAAAGTGGGGAAAGTAGAGACAAAAGAAGGAGCTCTACTTTCAATATTTATTCTGGTGTCGAGTCCACTGTCTAAGGACATCCTGTTCAAAGGCTGGGTCTATGCTCGTCGGTGGGTGGGTAAGGACAGTGAACACCAGAGGGGCTCATAACAATATTTATAGGATGTCTAAAAAAAGAAAAGGTGAAAAGGAGATCTCAATAAAAGGATATTTGAGGAACCCCAACCAATCCAAACAAAGAAAAAAACTTAAAACTAAATGACTATGTCATTCTTCAGCTTATGGCAAGTGCCATCTAGAGCTGGACCTTACATCAGCATTTCTTTGACCTAAAAAAGGACCTGAGGAATGTTTTTAGTTACAAGACATGATTTATTTCATAAAAAAGATTTATTTAAAACCAAATTTAACTTAATTTTAATCTAAGATAGTTAATTGATAAAATTTCTTTTGATTCATACATAGATGGTAAAAATTGTGTTTTTTTTTTTTTGTAATACAAAAATTGCTGTTTTTTTTTTATATGTAGATACAATTATAATGTGTTTATTTTGGCATTTTGTATCTTAAATATTCATTTATATTTTTTCTTTGAATATAATACAGTTTTACAAAATTTTTCTTGATAATTTTTTTTTGTATTTTTTTTATAATTATTATATCAATTGAATGATATATATATATATATATATATAAACAATTGGAGATTTTTATTTTGTTGCCTACTTTAATGAGGTCTTTTTTTTTTTGTCTGATTTGTCTTCTAATATTGTGGTTCCTTGTAGGTGCTAATATTAGGATTGACACTGTGCTGTTAGTTTGGTTCCAATATGAATTTATCTTTCGATATATGGACCTTTGTTTGAAATTATTTCCAGTATCCTTTTTTTTGATATAATTTTCAATATCGGCCCCTTTTTTTTTTTTGTGATATAATTTTCAATATGGGTCCCTTTTTTTTTGTGATATAATTTTCAATATGGGTCCCTTTTTTTTTGTGATATAATTTTCAATATGGAATATAAAGAAATTTAAAGATTGTTAGTTTAGTTTATAAGTATTAGTTTTAGTTTTATTCTACCTATTGAGCCAAAAAAAATTTTTAAAACCTATTTTAAGTTTTTTTTTTTTTTTTTTATAATTTTAAGACTAAAGGAAAGTGGTTTTTTAGTACGTATTAAAAAAATTAGTTTTTTTTATTAATTAATAATAATTTAATTTTTAAAAAAATTGGTTGGGAACAAGGTACATCTAAGAGGCAGGTTGGTCTGAATTCCGATCAGGAATTTTGATGGGTGGCTTAAAACGGATGTAACTCAAAAAAATTTTTATCAAAATATTTTAAATTGATGTTTTCTAGAATTTTGAGACATTATTCCTTAAAAAAAGTGTGACCTACTTTATCTTTTTTCGTTATCGAGATATTTCACTTCAAAATATCTTAAAAAAAAATTAAAAGTACGGGATTTTTAAATTTCGAATAAAATGTTAATAATTTCTTTTGGAAAACCGTTTACTTTTTACTATTACAGCAAGCGATTTTTACTATGGTTTACATCGAAAAAACAAAAATATCATGATTTATGAAAAGTTAATGTGGTTGTAATCGAGATTTTATTAAAATACATAAGTATGTCCGTCTATTAAGTTATTAAAAAAATTAATTTAGAAAAATTAAATTCGATTTTTTTTTTGTGTAAAAAGCTAAAAAATGAACTTCTTTTGAAGTGTTTTTCTATCTTTTGATAGATGGGGTAAAAGTTTTGGTCTGCTGCTGTAAAGGATTTTTGTTGCACGTACACCCTAAAAAGTTGCTGATCGTGCTTTTTTTTTTTGAGATATTGTAAAAGTTTTATTTTTTATAAGTGGTGTGTTAAAAAATTTTTATTCAAAATTTTTATTCAAATTTTTATTAAATTTTTAATTTTAAATTAAAATTTTTAAATTTTAGTGAATTAAAATAAAAGGAAAATAGAAAAGGTGAAAAGAAAAAAATATAGGTAAGTGAAAGAGTTTTATTTTATTTTTCTAGGTCAGTCATGTTTGCTAGAGGCAGCCATTTTCCGGTAAGACATTTTTTTTTGTATTTTTCTTTTTTTTGGGTTTTTTTATATATATTGGGTCTGGTCAGTTTCAGTCGGTCAGGGAAGCCAAATTTTTTGGTAAGTAAATTTGTTTTGGGTTAAACAAAAATTTCTTGGGTTTTGTCTTTAAAAGATTTTGTCTTTAAAAGTCGGAAGCCACTTTCATGTTTGGGGCTAGAAAAATTTAAAAAAAATTCTTTTGTAGGAAGAAAAAAATGAAAATATATGAAGGTAAGTGGGTGGGTTTTAATTATTATTATTATTTTTTTTTTTTTTTTAGGTCAAGATCAAATGCAGTTTTACGGTAAGTAAAATTTGTTTATTTTTGTTTGGGGTTTTTTTGAAATTTTTTTTTCTTTTCAGGTGTTTTTGGGGGATTTTATTTATTTTTTTACTAATATTTTTTTTTTATTTTTAGGTGTCCAGGATGGAAGTTTATTATTTTTTTTTTTTTGGATGATCGTGGATTGTGAATGGGTGAGTTTTGTTTTTTTACTTTTATTTTTATTTAAAAAAAATTATTTTTTTTTTGAATGGTTTTTTTTTTTAATTAATTTTTTAATTTTTTTATTTTTTTAGGTACATCGTGGGATTCAAAAATTCAGGGGCATTGGAGAGGAGATCATGTATCACCTGGAGGTGATGGTAAGTCTTTTTTTTTATTTTATTTTATATATATTTTTTTTTTTTAAAAACAAAAGATCGGTCGCGACTTTAGGGACGGGGGATCACCTAGTATATTTTGGGAAGCCTGTTGGGAGAAAAGGTGGCGGCAGGCCTCGCCCGAAGGTCATCGCCAATTTTTTTTTTGGTCGTAAAGACTTTGTTTTTTTTTTTTTTTATAAAAAAATTTAAAGATTTTTTTTTTGTAAAGTTTGAGCAAAATTTGAATAAAAAAGGTTATTTTCTTGTAAAAAGAAAATTTTTAAATTTATTTAAAATATTATTGAAAAAAAAATTTTCTAATAAACATTTTTTTTTTTTTTTTTTTTTTTTTTTTAGGTGGAATTACACCAGATCCAGATTTTTCTGTTTTAGGTTGTAATCTTTGGTGTGGAGCAAATTGGAAGCAACAAGGAATTGAATATGGGATTTTTTTTTTTTTTTTTTTTGAAAAGAAAAAAAAATATTTGTAATTAATTTTAAGTTTTTTTTTTTTTTTTTTTAGATTTTAAGTGGCATTACCCTTATTCTTGGGTTTTCCTTTGTTGTAAGTCTGTTTTTTTTGTTATTTCGGGGAAAAAAATTTTTGTTATCAAACTAAAATTTCTCAGACCTTTTTTTTTATTTTTATCAAAAATTTTTTTTTTGATATGTATAAAAAAAAATTTTGATTTCTCAAAAAAAAATGTATGTCATGATGATGGTATGATTTGGTCAGGTCTTTAGTGGAAGTTGATATTTTTGTTATTTTTGGACAACTTTCCTTACTAAAGACCTGAAAACATTCGTTTTCTTATATAGTTATTTTTTTTTTTTTTTTTAAAATTTCTTTTTGTGGCTCAGTAGGTAGATAAAAAATTTTTAGTAAATAAAGTTGGAAAATGTTAGTGAAGTCCACCAGTTGGATAGTTCGTCATTAGTCATTTTTCTCGAAATCTTAGCTCAACCGGGTACCGTCGTTTTGGTTGGGTTAAGGAATGACTATTGACGTCCATCCTCTACCTAGGTTCCTTCTGACACCCATATGGTTCCAGATCTCATAAGAGTTCGTGGCTCCAAGTGTGTGGCAGGGGAACCAGATGTAGCACCACTACGTAGGATGGATCTCCGGATGGAGAATCCATGTGGTAACTGGTCATGTCTTGACTTCGGATTCTTGGATAGACCCAAGAATCCTCTGCCAAGAGCGGGGTTTCGAGATTTTACTAGAAGTGGCAATTAATGGCTCACATTCTAGTAACTCTCTGCTGGGTTGGTCATCCTAAGCCGTAAAGCTTCGGATGGTCATCACCAGCACCTAAAGAAAAAAAGAAATTTAATTAATTAATAATAATTACCTTTTTTTTTGTGATATAATTTTCAATATGGAATTGTTATTAAAAATGCGTTTCTTTTTATATGTTTTTTGAATGCATTTACAATAACAATTTCATACAAGAAATTTATCAAAAAAAATCATAAGAGGTAATTGCAGTTCATTAGACTGCTAATTTTGCGATTTTTTTTTTGTATAAAAAAAAACAAACTGATTGATTTTTTTTTTTTTGTGAACATCACAAAATTTTTATTTTATGCTTTTTGTTTTTTCATGGTTTTCTTTTTTTTTTGTTTAAATTTTTTCTTATATATGTACTTATGTATGTATATATATATTTTTTTTTTTTTCACTGCAACAAACTAGGTTCAATCTCACTGAATGTAATTGGTGGATTGAATCTGGGAAATGAAAAAAAAAAATTCTAAAATATGGTGGGGCTCAAAACCGCCCTGAGATTAGGAGTCTCAAAATCTACTATTTCTCATAGTACCTTCTCAGTGGGTTACTTTTTTGTTTGTCTGTTGTAGGTGGGAATATTTTGGTGGTGTTGTTTTTCTTGTCTATTATTTTGATAGCACCTGTTTTATTGCACCTAAGAGTTATCTTCCCATTTCTTTTCACCCTAGCTTGAATTTTTGACAAGGGTCCTTGTATTATGAAGCTATATGACGCTCCTTCTTTTAGATTGTCTAGGTTAATGTTATTAAATAAGGCTGCCAGCATCGGTGGAGGGTTAAGGCCTGCTTCTTCTGACACTCTTGGAGTTTCTTTTTGTTTTATTGTCTCTAGTTTTGGAGGTTTGGTCATCTTAGGGATTTGAGGGATTTTATCTTTGTTTTTTCTGTAGAATTTTTCAATCCCTATTGCTTTAGGACCTTCCTCCTCATAATACCATCTGATTCCTCCGGTACTAGTGGTTATTTTACCGACTGGTTTCTTGATTTCGTGGTTACTCATCTGTAAAATGGAAGTATTATTTATTTGAAATCCAACACCTTTTAATAATCCCAAAGAAATATTTCCATTAGTTAGAGAAAGTAGAGAATGAGAAATAGTGAGATTTGTGAAGAAATAGTTTAGAATTTAGATTTTAAGTTTGTTATTAGTTTATTTACGTCACATGGAGTCATACTTTAATCCTATGTTTAAAAAAAAACGTTCGTTTGCAAAAAAATTAACGTTGTATAAAAATTTTATGAGAAAACAAAATTTATTTTTTTACCTTAAAAAAATTAGCATAAAATATTTACCTCAAATTTTAAAATATAGTAAAAAAATTAAAATTTTCTTTTCTAGTCAAATTTTGTTAAAATTTTAAAAATTTAATTTTCTTTTTTTTTTTTTTTTCAAAATTTTTAAAATATTTTTTTTTTTATTTTTTTTTTGTTATAAAATCAATTTTTTTACTTGTCACAAATTTCCATACAAACACAACTACGTGTATGAAAAAAAATCAATCGTTGTCTTTTTTTTTTGTTAGTTTTTTTTTTTTTGTTAATTTTTTTTTTTGTTAGTTTTTTTTTTTTTTTTTTTTTTTTTTTTTTGTTATTATTAAGCATCTACCTTTTTAAAATTTGTAACTTCGGAAAATCTTCGAAGTGCCTTATTATTTTCATCTTGAATTATTAGGATGTTATTTTGTAGGAGGTAATTATTTCCACTCTGACTGTTAATTTTGTATTGTCTGGTTTTATTTGTGTTGTCTTCTCTACCGTGGAAAACTAAAAGAGAGCCTTTGTTGTTCGTTTGGGAATATTGTACTGTGTCTGTGGTCTGGTAATGATCTTGATCGGGTTTTATTCTATTTTTTATTTTTCTCGAAGTATGAGTTATTATTTGGGTGATTATGAATGATGTGATTAATAACAGATTAAATGTATTAAGAAACACATTTGTGTTATGTACCGCCATGATGTGGGGTTTGAAATTTTTAGAAAGGTCACTTAATTGGGTTGCTTTATTAGTAAGGGAGCTAACTAGTTTATGGTAGGTATCATTGTTTTTCAGAAATCTAAATTTTCCTTTTATGCTATGATTTATCAGCATATCTAATGAATGGTTTTTAAAAGAGAATACATTTTGAATGTCTTGTGAATGATATTGGGTGAAAATTTGGTCTGATTCTATTGTTCTTTCTGATTCTATTGTTCTTTTTCCTTCACAGACTATATTATCTGTGTTTTGTAAACCTTGATCGTTCAGGATCAAACATTGTTCCCTAATTTTGAGGCTAACATTAGTATTGCCTTGTTCAGATACACATTTATCCATTAGTTTGATTTTATTTATTAGGACTGAACTATTCCTATTAGGTTCAATATGTCTATTGGTATTATTGAGATTCATAGTGAGGAATTTGAAATCTTGCTTGTAGCATTTTTCGCAAAGGAAAAGAGAGTTTTCTAATGAGTGACAACCTGAATTTATTTGTATTGACGGGAGGATTAATGTTGGAAGAAATTTCCACTGTACCTCCGTTGGAGTTGTAAATATAAAGAAAGGGGTTGCTTGATGGTATACTAGGGTTGGATGGGGATTGAAGTTATGAGCTACTAGGTCGTTCCAGTAGATAATTTTGTTACCTAGAAAGTTATGTATCTCAGTGCAATCTTGTGTTGCAATACACTTACCTACCCATTGGTGTAGGTATAAGGATTGTTTTAGAGATTCTAATAACTGTAAGGACATAGATTGGGTATGGGAAATAATGTTTCTGACTTGAACTTTTTGGTCTAATTTCCAAGTCTTTATGTCTGTAATTAGTTTAATTGCTTGGATTGTATTTTGGGTGGATAAATAATGATTTTGGAGATGTTTCTCTATTTGTTCTTGTTGGTAGCTTAGTTTTATGATTATTTTTTCGGTATTTTGAAATAATTCATTTGTTATGTCTGTCTGGTTTTTTAAAATGTCTTTATAATAGCTAAGTTCGTGTTTAGTGTTTTCTAAGTCGTTTTTAAATATGTCTAAATTTATGTTGCAGTTATTATAGTTGATTCCCCATTTCCCTAAAATACTAAAAGAAGTGCAGCTATTTTCTTCATCTGCTTCTCTTTTCATTTTTCGAGGACGTCTTTTAAGATTTTTGTAAGGTTCTAATAGATTTTTTAGTCCGACCTCACATAGGGAAGTTTTACAGTCTTTGAATTTATTTTTAAATTCTATGGAATTTACCATACTGATTAGTGGTAGATTTTCAAATTTTTCGGTTATTTTAAGGTTTTCAATGACTATTTCGATTTTTGGTTCTTCGCAAAACCACTCTAAATTTGTTTCTGTGGAAAGTATTGGTTGAATTATCCATCGTTTTAATTCCGGATAGATGGATTCTAGTATTTTAATATTTATTTTCTCATTGGGGGTGAGTCTTATTTTGGATTCTTTTACTTCTAGTTTTATATTTACTATAGGAGAAACTAAACTAAGCGGGTTTATTTTGTCATTATTGAGGGGTATTGAAGTTACATTATCTGTCAATATGGGAGGGAGTAGGACACCATTTTCACAATTGTGAATTAGGTTGATGTTTGAGAGGGGTTTGCCAAAAATGGGATAGGTATCACTGTAGTCTAAAATTTTCGTTGCATAGTCCTCTATTTTTTTCTCGTACAAGGGGTAAATGTTTAATTCTGTTTGGTCATAGACAGGTCTGTATATATTTTGTATTATTATTACGCTAGATTGTACGTTTTGAGTCAGAGTGGATAGTAATAACACTCGCCTAAACATGCAGTAGCTTCTAATTTGACATAGTAACATTAGTAAGATTAGTGCTAAAAATAAAGCCAATATTGATCCTGTTAAATACAAGAAATATGTTATGGGCTGTGTCATCCATGACATCGATATCCCAATACAGCTTAACAAATCTTTACACATTTTTCGAAACAAAATTTACCTGCGCGTGTTTTCTTTCGTTGTTTATATATATATATTATTCTTTTTTTTTTTATTTTATTTTATTTTTTTTTTTTTTTAAACTTATATCTAATGAAATTTTTGTTTTTTTTTTTTCTTCTTATATTCTTATATATATTTCTTTTTTATTTTATTTTTATTTTATTTTTTTTTTATGTTTTTGTATTTCTTATTCTCTAAAAAAATTTTATAATTTTTTTGATATATTTTTTCTTATTTTTAATTTTTTTTTTGTTTTTTTATTTTTTATATTTTTTTTTTTTTTTTTTTTTTTTTTTTTTTTTTTTTTTATTTTTTTATTCCTCCTTTATATTCACACGTATATATTTTGTGAATTCTTATGGATTGTTTACCCGGTGGGGGTTTTCTAAAAAAATTAATAAGGTAAAAAGACTTGTATGTTTTTGTTTTTTGTTTTATTTATTTGTTAAAACAAATTATATATTTATATATATATATTTTTGTTTAGTATAAGTATTTTTATTAAAATGATTCTTTTTCAAACTTTAAGGCCAGGCTTATGGCTTCCATTAGTGTTTCTGGGTCTCTTTCTATTACTAATTTGGAAATTTCTTTTTTCAAATTATATTTGAAGGTTTGCATTACCAGCAGGTCGGTTTCTTTTTTCATCTTTTCTATGCTTATACCATTTTGTTCGTTTATAATTATGGTATTTAGCTCATCTAGGAGTTTTGTCATTTTCCTAGCGTATTCCCTTACAGAAGTAGTGTGTATGTTACATAAGATTTTCTCACTCACACTGAACCTACCTCGGTAATTGTAGTTCATTTTAATAAAAATTACTTTTACCAAATTTTTCTTACTGATATTAATTTGATTTATTTTGGTTTTATTTTTCTTGATAAGTTCAGAATGACTGAAAAAAAAGAAAATTTTAGTTAAGTTATTCTTATCTTTATATATATTTTTTTTTTTGTCAAGGATAAAACAAGAAGTTTTTGTTTTTATTCTTTATTCTTTTTGTTTTTTGTTTTTTTTTTTTGTTTATCAGAGTTACTTTTCTTAACTTTTTAAATCTTTAGCATGGTATCTGCCTATTACATGTTTCCCTACCAGGTCTTTCACCTCGTATATACTATTACCTATTATTTTGAGAACTTCACAGGGTATAAACTTTCTTGCTAGCTTTGCGTTAAAATGTTTGCTAAAATTACTTTGAACAAAATTTCTCCTATAAATTGTTTGGCCTACCTTAAACTTGACATTCTTGCATTTTCGGTTATATAGTCTCCTACCTTTTTCTCTAGCTTTTTCAAGATTTCTTTTTACAATTTCTTTTATGATCTGAAATGATCCAGGAGGAGGTAAGATTTCTACGTCTTCTCCTTCTATCATGTGCATTTTCCTTAGTAGTTTAAAGGAACTACCATGTGTTATCATTTGTTGACCAAAAAGGATATAGTAAGGGGACATGCCTGTGGCTTCATGTATTGTGGCACGTAAAGCGGTGCTTATACTATCTAAGTCACCATCCCAGTTGTATTGTTGGTCGTCTATATAAGCTCTTATTGCATTTAGAATAGACCCGTTAACCCTTTCACTCGCGTTAGCTTGGGGTGAGTAGAAGGCGGTTAGTTTATGTTCTATTCCGTAGTTTTGCAAGTAGGATTTGAAGTCTTTCGACACAAGTGGAGTTCCATTGTCGCTTAAGACACTTTCTGGGCATCCAAACAAACTGAACGCTTCGTCTAGCACTTTAATAGCGTTAGCTGTGGTTGCTTTACGTAATGGTTTAATTATTACGTATTTTGAAAAGGCATCTAATATTATAAAAATGCAAGTGTTACCGGATTTTGATCTTGGGTAGGGGCCTAGAAAATCTATGTATAGATGCTGAAAGGGTCTTGACGGAATTGGTTTTTCTCCCATGGGGGGTCTCAAGATTTGGTTGGTCGGTTTCGTTTCTTTACAGGTTACGCAGTTTTGTAGGTATTTCTTTACGTCGGAGAACATTTCTGGCCAATAGTATTTCGTTCTAATTCGGTAGAGTGTTTTTCCTAATCCTCCATGTGCCGCATGGGGAGGGTCATGATTGTTTTTTATTAATTCGTTAATTAAATCATCTGGTACCCATAGTCTCCATAAATTTAACTCTGATGTTTCATTATCTTTCCTGAATTCTATTCTCTTGAACACTTTATTTTCTAGTATTTTTAAATCTGGTAGTCTTTCTTGATTGTCTTTTATGGTTTCACGTATTTCTTTATATTTTTCTGATTCAAATGCGTCGGATTCCAGGTCAATATCTGGACAGCGAAACGCTATTTCTTCTATTCCGAACGACCTTGAGAGGGTGTCTGCTACTACATTCTTTTTCCCTGCTCTATGCAGAATATCGAATTCGAATGCTTGTAGCTTTAAAGCCCATCGGAAAAGTTTTCCGTGGTGATCTTTACATGTCATCAACCATTTCAGAGCCGCGCAATCCGTAAGTACTGTAAATTTTACTCCTTCTATGTACATTCGAAATTTTTTTATTGCTTCGACAACTGCAAAACATTCTTGTTCTGTAGCTGCCCATCTTGATTGCGTGTCATTAAATTTCTTAGACATATAAGCTACCGGGTGTTCGTTTTTTTCGTCATCATATTGAAATATTACTGCGCCTATGCCTGATTGGCTGGCATCAGTTTGTATGTAAAATTGCTTGGAATAATCGGGGGGAACTAGTATGGGTTCTGAGATTAAGATATCTTTGATTTTTTGAAAAGCTACTCTAGCTTCTTGTGTAAATTTAAATTTATTATTACTGTTCTTAATTTTAAGACAATCTGTTATTGGTGCCACTATTAATGAGTAGTCTTTAATTAGTCTTTGAAACCACCCTGTCATACCTAGGAAACGCCTAGTTTGTTTTAAAGATTTTGGTTCTGAATATTCTGAGATTGCCGATATTTTCTCTGGGTCGGGTTTCGTTCCATTCGCACCTATTAAATATCCTAAATATTTAATTTCTTTCATGAAAAATTTTGATTTCTCAACATTTATTGTGAGGTTTGCTTTCCTTAGAGCTATTGCAACTTCTTTTAGAAGTTGAAAGTGGCGTTCTTTTGTGTCTGTTGCCACCATTAGATCGTCTAAGTATACTTTTACCTCTTCTTTTAAATGTTGAGGAATCACTTTATCCATGAGCCGACACATGCGTTGGGCTGCGTTACAGAGTCCGAAAGGCATACGAGTGTATTGGTAGAGCGGCCTACCGGGAATTGCAAAGGTAGTTTTTTCTCGAGAAACTTTTTCCAAGGGAATTTGCCAAAAAGCGTCTTTTAAATCAATGCTACTAATGTATTTGGTTTTGTCTATTCTTGCTAATAGTCCTTGAATATTGGGTAGAGGGTACGCGTCTTTTTTCGTCAGTTCATTTACTTTTCTTGAATCTAGACATAACCGGTTTTTCCCTGGTTTTCTTACTAATACTACTGGTGACGTCCAAGCACTGTTACTTTCTTCTATCACTCCCATTTCTAGCATCCTATCTACTTCCGCGTACATTAGTGTTTGTATTGCCGGAGAAATTGGGTAGTGTTTTTGTTTTACAGGCTCATTTTCCCCAGTATCTATTATATGTTCCTCCATATTAGTACACCCCAGGCCTTCGACTGCGTATGACGGAAACATTCTTTTTACTGCTTCAAATTCTAATTGCTCATTCAGATCTAATTGGTGAATGTTGGGGTCTATTTCGGTAATTTCTTCTATTGCTTTAAAGATTTGGGGTGCTAAATTAAATTTGGTCCAAAAGTTAACTCCAAGATACAAGTCTTGTGATAATTTTGGAACCACATGTATTTTTAAAGTTTGTGAAATATTGTTAAAGTTTATAGGAACTAAAATATATCCTATTATTTCAGTTTTATTTCCCGCTGCAGTTGTTATTTTGTCTTTAATTTTATGTATTTTAAAATCTGTGTTTTCGTTGATCCATTGTTGGTCTTTTCCTAAGCAGGATATTGTAGCTCCTGAATCTAATAGTCCTGTAAGAATCTTTCTTCCTATTTGTATTTTTAGGTAAGGTCTATTGTCCTGTGGCATTTTAATTACTGCAGATAGAATTTTCTTTTTGTCTTCTTTGACTTGTCTAAAATATTTATTTTTTCTTGTTGATTTGTTTTTTTCTTTTTTTGATCTGTGTTTTTTATTTATATTCATTCTTACTTCGCTGATATTACTAAAAGTTAGAATCTCGGCTCTTTTTCTTTCATACCTTTGTTTTCGGATATGATAAGGAGGCCATTGTTTTTTCTCTTTTTGTGGAATTTCGTCCTTTTTTGTTCTTTGTAGTATTAAAGTAACTTTCCTGTTTTCTTCATCAGTTACCTTACTATTATCGTTATTCTGAATATTTTTTATTTCTAAGTTATTTTGTGTTTGGTTATTTTCCTTTATTTCTTGTTTATTTTCTGTTTGAATATCTTGATTATTTACGTTATTCTCTATTTGAATTTTTTGTTTATCTTGGTTCTTGCTGAAAATTTTTTTGTTTAGGCCTACGTTATCATCTGTGGACGGCCTTTCCACAGATTGGGAATCTAGTTTCCCTGAAAATGAACTGTTTTGTGGCAATTTTTGCATGTTGGGGAATACTCGTTGTGCATTCCGCACTTATAGCAGAAAATTCGCCTGTAATTTTCAGTACAGTCCATGAATGCATGGCCTGGTTTCTCGCAGTTCCAACAAAGCAGTTTGTTTTCAGGGGTATTTGGTCTTGAAGCTTGATGTTTGGGTTTTGCTTGGTCTTCATATTTTTTTTTTATTTTGTTTATTTGGGGAGGTTTTATAGTATTTTGTACTGCTTCTATCTCGTATTTGTCGTTGTTGTAGTATTCGTTATATAGGTATTCTTCATATGGGTATTCGTCATCGTATTCGATTTCTTGTACCCTATACCTATTTCCTCCTCCTCTTTGATAGTTATTTTCCTCTCTGTAGGTTTGTTTTTTTTCTTGACTTGCGTCTATCATCCTAAATTTTGTTCTCAATGTTGTGAGGTCTCTTATTTCTATTGCTTGGAGAGGCTCTTTGTATTCTTTTTTTACATTTAACTTAATTCTGTTTGTTAAACGCCTTTCATTTAGTGGCTCCTCTAACTTTTGGTTGAGGGCTATCATAGTTTGTATGTATTCTCTCCAAGTTTCTCCTTGTTTTTGTTTCCTGTTTATAAGCTCGGTTATCTTCAAGTCTTCGTCTAAAGCTTCAGCGTACTCTTCTATGAGGGCTGAGCTTAGAGTCCTCCAGGTCGTCCTTTGTTTATCGTGATTTCGGAAGTACCCGAAATACCACTTTTTAATCGTTGGGTCCAAGAGTTGGTGAAAGTTATTTATAAGGACTCTGTTGGAAATATTGTGGTCAATCCGCTGATTGTCCACATCCTTTACGAAATTCTCCACTTCGTCCCCGTTAAAGAATAACCCGAACCGTTTTTTCAAGTCTAGTTCCCTAGTGTATTTGTGTTCTGGCTGGTATACAGGGTGTCTTTCTCTGTTTTCGTTGTGTTCAGAATGTCTTTGTGGTTGAGCAGGGGACCTTGAGTCTCTTGCTCGGGTGCTTGACCTTAAAGCTTGTGCTCCGCCTGACCTTGAATTTTCGATTTGGTTTGCGCGCGGTCCTATAGGGGGAGATCTTGTTCGTCTTCTTTCCTCACGAATGGGAAGACTTGTTATTGAAGAATCTGAGCTAATGTTACCAGGGCTTATAGATCTTGCTTGCCTGGTTTTTGGGGTTGGTTGTTTTGCCAAATATTCTGACACAACTGGTTCTATTTTTTTCTCTAATTTCTCAATCTTTGACATGATTTGAGCCATAGGTTCTTGCATTTTTTTAGTTTCTCCTTCTTGCTGGTTGCCTTGCATTTGTTTAGGGAATTCATAATTTTGATTTCTTGTAAAAGGAGGTTGAGCATCTTTCTTGTTGTGACTCATAAATTTTCTGAAGTAATCTTTTTGTTCTTCAGTTATTTCCATTTGACTTGGATATTCTTTTTGACCTTGCTTTTGGCCATTATCCTTTAATTGGTTTTTTGGGTCTCTCCAATTAGTTATACCTAAGTCAATAATTCTTTTATTCCTGCTTTCCTGGTCCCTTGATTTCCGGGAACTCCCTTTTTCTTCATTTGTTGAACCTCCTGTTTTTATTTTTTTTGTTGCTCCTGTTATTTTTTCTGTTTTTTCTTCTTCAATTTCTGTTATTGATAATTCTGAGAATGGGATTACTATTTCCTTTTCCTCGTTTTGTGCTTGTAATTCGAAGAGTTTTCTGTTCATTTCTGCCACTACTATTTCTAGGTGATCTTTAATAACTGATACTTCAGAAGCTATTGTTTCTTCTTCTGTATTATTTTCTGGTTTTAAGTCCATTAGTTTATACTTATGGTGTGTTAACCTGCTTACTAAAGGTGCTAGGATGGTTATTGTTGGTATTTCTAGTGCCTTTTTAGTTTCTCTTATTATACGTCTCGCGTCGGATATTCGTTTATTTATTAAATCTACGGAGGAAGGGAAATTATTGCTTGCTTCCTGCTGTATTCTTAGTTTTTGGTCCCTACTTTCTCTACTTAAACATTCTTTTAGTTTGTCTAAAGATTTAGGGTCAGAAAAGGAAATCTGATTCCTCTCGTATTCATAATGAAGTTCTTCTAGGTCCAGATGTTCTGGAACTATATATAAGTTAATTTCTGTCATTTTTATTTCTTGGTTTATCCTTTTTAATTTTTTTTTTTTAATATATAAAATTTTGTTTATATATATATATACGGGTTTTTTTTTTATACAAAATACTCAAAATATTTGTTATTTTTTTTTTTTTTTAAATATATATGTGTGAATTTAATATTTTTCTAGTTTAACAATATGTTATAAAAAATTATATTATTATTCTTTTAGGTTTTTTTTTTTTCTAAATTAGGTCCTTTTTAGGTATTCGAAATGCTTCATGTATTTGTTAATGATAGAGAAAAAAAAATTTATAGTTGGAAAGAAGGTTTTTAGTTAGCTCTATTTGTTTAAGAAAAAGTTGGATAGAAGGAAAATAGGAAAAGTTTTCGTTTCATTTCGACTGATCACCCCAGCATGTACAGTGTAGACTGTGCCTACATTTTCTACTGCACTCACACTGCAAGGTGAAAAGTTGAAATGAGACTGTACTTATTTTGCAAGTACTGAAAATCAAAATCGCAGCATGTACAGTGTAGACCGTGCCTACATTTTCTACTGCACTCACACTGTACGATGTTGATTTTCTTTATTTTAATATAAATATATATATATTTTTTTTTTTTTTTAAAAAAAAGGAAAAGATTTTATACAGTTATCCTAAAGATTATTCTCAGCATGTACAGTGTAGACTGTGCCTACATTTTCTACTGTACTCACACTGTAAGAAAATCAAGAGGAGAACCGTGAGATATTAGAAAAGAAATAAAGTATAGTTTTTTTAGAAGAAATAGATTTAATATTTTTCTGAAAATTTTCACCCCAGCATGTACAGTGTAGACCGTGCCTACATTTTCTACTGCACTCACACTGCAAGGTGAAAATTTCTTCCAAATATTGATAAGAAATATTTAAATAGAGCTAATTTTTGGATTGGGGTTTCTTAAATATATTGTTTTTTTTTTTTTTTTTTTTTACTAAATTATGTTTATACATTTTTTTTTTTTTTTTTTTTTTAATTTATAAGAAAATTATTTCGTATAAAAAAAAATGGTCGTGTAAGGCTTACACCTTACAATTTGTTAGGGTAGGACTCATTGTCTTACCACGTTGGGCGCCATTTGTTACGATAGAAATTTAGGGTAGATAACAAACTTCAGGCACTACGTTCGCAGCGCCATTTGTTATGAAGTGTTATTAACGGGGGTTGTACAAAATACAAAAGTTCCGAGTTCAAACTCAACTCGAATAAAAGTTTTATCATGAAAAAAATTATGATAAAAAAAGAAAGTGGGGAAAGTAGAGACAAAAGAAGGAGCTCTACTTTCAATATTTATTCTGGTGTCGAGTCCACTGTCTAAGGACATCCTGTTCAAAGGCTGGGTCTATGCTCGTCGGTGGGTGGGTAAGGACAGTGAACACCAGAGGGGCTCATAACAATATTTATAGGATGTCAAAAAAAAAGAAAAGGTGAAAAGGAGATCTCAATAAAAGGATATTTGAGGAACCCCAACCAATCCAAACAAAAAAAAAACTTAAAACTAAATGACTATGTCATTCTTCAGCTTACGGCAAGTGCCATCTAGAGCTGGACCTTACATCAGCATTTCTTTGACCTAAAAAAGGACCTGAGGAATGTTTTTAGTTACAAGACATGATTTATTTCATAAAAAAATTTATTTAAAACCAAATTTAACTTAATTTTAATCTAAGATAGTTAATTGATAAAATTTCTTTTGATTCATACATAGATGGTAAAAATTGTGTTTTTTTTTTTTTGTAATACAAAAATTGCTGTTTTTTTTTTTATATGTAGATACAATTATAATGTGTTTATTTTGGCATTTTGTATCTTAAATATTCATTTATATTTTTTCTTTGAATATAATACAGTTTTACAAAATTTTTCTTGATAATTTTTTTTTTTGTATTTTTTTATAATTATTATATCAATTGAATGATATATATATATATATATATATAAACAATTGGAGATTTTTATTTTGTTGCCTACTTTAATGAGGTCTTGTTTTTTTTTTGTCTGATTTGTCTTCTAATATTGTGGTTCCTTGTAGGTGCTAATATTAGGATTGACACTGTGCTGTTAGTTTGGTTCCAATATGAATTTATCTTTCGATATATGGACCTTTGTTTGAAATTATTTCCAGTATCCTTTTTTTTGATATAATTTTCAATATCGGCCCCTTTTTTTTTGTGATATAATTTTCAATATGGGTCCCTTTTTTTTTGTGATATAATTTTCAATATGGAATATAAAGAAATTTAAAGATTGTTAGTTTAGTTTATAAGTATTAGTTTTAGTTTTATTCTACCTATTGAGCCAAAAAAAAATTTTTAAAACCTATGTTAAGTTTTTTTTTTTTTTTTTTAATTTTAAGACTAAAGGAAAGTGGTTTTATAGTACGTATTAAAAAAATTAGTTTTTTTATTAATTAATAATAATTTAATTTTTAAAAAAATTGGTTGGGAACAAGGTACATCTAAGAGGCAAGTTGGTCTGAATTCCGATCAGGAATTTTGATGGGTGGCTTAAAACGGATGTAACTCAAAAAAAAATTTTTATCAAAATATTTTAAATTGATGTTTTCTAGAATTTTGAGACATTATTCCTTAAAAAAAGTGTGACCTACTTTATCTCTTTTCGTTATCGAGATATTTCACTTCAAAATATCTTAAAAAAAAATTAAAAGTACGGGATTTTTAAATTTCGAATAAAATGTTAATAATTTCTTTTGGAAAACCGTTTACTTTTTACTATTACAGCAAGCGATTTTTACTATGGTTTACATCGAAAAAACAAAAATATCATGATTTATGAAAAGTTAATGTGGTTGTAATCGAGATTTTATTAAAATACATAAGTATGTCCGTCTATTAAGTTATTAAAAAAATTAATTTAGAAAAATTAAATTCGATTTTTTTTTTTTTTTGTGTAAAAAGCTAAAAAATGAACTTCTTTTGAAGTGTTTTTCTATCTTTTGATAGATGGGGTAAAAGTTTTGGTCTGCTGCTGTAAAGGATTTTTGTTGCACGTACACCCTAAAAAGTTGCTGATCGTGCTTTTTTTTTTTTTTTGAGATATTGTAAAAGTTTTATTTTTTATAAGTGGTGTGTTAAAAAATTTTTATTCAAAATTTTTATTCAAATTTTTATTAAATTTTTAATTTTAAATTAAAATTTTTAAATTTTAGTGAATTAAAATAAAATGAAAAATAGAAAAGGTGAAAAGAAAAAAAATATAGGTAAGTGAAAGAGTTTTATTTTATTTTTCTAGGTCAGTCATGTTTGCTAGAGGCAGCCATTTTCCGGTAAGACATTTTTTTTGTATTTTTCTTTTTTTTGGGTTTTTTTATATATATTGGGTCTGGTCAGTTTCAGTCGGTCAGGGAAGCCAAATTTTTTGGTAAGTAAATTTGTTTTGGGTTAAACAAAAATTTCTTGGGTTTTGTCTTTAAAAGATTTTGTCTTTAAAAGTCGGAAGCCACTTTCATGTTTGGGGCTAGAAAAATTTAAAAAAAATTCTTTTGTAGGAAGAAAAAAATGAAAATATATGAAGGTAAGTGGGTGGGTTTTAATTATTATTATTATTTTTTTTTTTTTTTTTTAGGTCAAGATCAAATGCAGTTTTACGGTAAGTAAAATTTGTTTATTTTTGTTTTGGGGTTTTTTGAAATTTTTTTTTTCTTTTCAGGTGTTTTTGGGGGATTTTATTTATTTTTTCACTAATATTTTTTTTTATTTTTAGGTGTCCAGGATGGAAGTTTATTATTTTTTTTTTTTGAGGATGATCGTGGATTGTGAATGGGTGAGTTTTGTTTTTTTTACTTTTATTTTTATTTAAAAAAAATTATTTTTTTTTTGAATGGTTTTTTTTTCTAATTAATTTTTTAATTTTTTTATTTTTTTAGGTACATCGTGGGATTCAAAAATTCAGGGGCATTGGAGAGGAGATCATGTATCACCTGGAGGTGATGGTAAGTCTTTTTTTTTTTATTTTATTTTATATATATTTTTTTTTTTTTTTTTAAAAACAAAAGATCGGTCGCGACTTTAGGGACGGGGGATCACCTAGTATATTTTGGGAAGCCTGTTGGGAGAAAAGGTGGCGGCAGGCCTCGCCCGAAGGTCATCGCCAATTTTTTTTTTTTGGTCGTAAAGACTTTGTTTTTTTTTTTTTATAAAAAAATTTAAAGATTTTTTTTTTGTAAAGTTTGAGCAAAATTTGAATAAAAAAGGTTATTTTCTTGTAAAAAGAAAATTTTTAAATTTATTTAAAATATTATTGAAAAAAAATTTTCTAATAAACATTTTTTTTTTTTTTTTTTTTTTTTTTTTTAGGTGGAATTACACCAGATCCAGATTTTTCTGTTTTAGGTTGTAATCTTTGGTGTGGAGCAAATTGGAAGCAACAAGGAATTGAATATGGGATTTTTTTTTTTTTTTTTTTTTGAAAAGAAAAAAAATATTTGTAATTATTTTTAAGTTTTTTTTTTTTTTTGTAGATTTTAAGTGGCATTACCCTTATTCTTTGGTTTTCCTTTGTTGTAAGTCTGTTTTTTTTGTTATTTCGGGGGAAAAAATTTTTGTTATCAAACTAAAATTTCTCAGACCTTTTTTTTTATTTTTATCAAAAATTTTTTTTTTGATATGTATAAAAAAAAATTTTGATTTCTCAAAAAAAAATGTATGTCATGATGATGGTATGATTTGGTCAGGTCTTTAGTGGAAGTTGATATTTTTGTTATTTTTGGACAACTTTCCTTACTAAAGACCTGAAAAC
>CAXFZM010000168.1:0-12084 GCA_964007475.1 Hybos culiciformis
TATGAAACTGAAGAAAATAATAAAATTCATTTTTTAGACGTTTCAATAATAAATAATCACAACAAATTAGAAACTAATTGGTATAGAAAACCAACATATTCGGGACGTTTATTACATTTCCATTCTAACCATCCAATTACTCAAAAGAAAGCAATAATCTACAATTTAGTTGATAAGGCAATATTATTGTCAAATAAAAGGTTCCATTTTGACAACTTAAATATCATCAAAAGAATTTTACGTACAAATTTTTACCCTGACAATTTCATAAAAAAATTTATTTGCATTAGACAACAACATTTGAAAAACAAACAAAATTTTATAAATAACAATTTGCCTATTAATATAAATAACACTACCAGCTTAAGTAATAATACTAATAGCAATAATTGTAACATTCCAAAAATTGTCACTTTACCATTTCATAATACTATGTCAAAATCTTTTTCAAAAATTTTCAAACAAAAAAAAGCTAAATTGGTTCATACAATTCAAAATAAATTGCAATTTGTTAATAAAGGCAAAGACAAAATATGTAATATTAACAAACACAATGTAGTATATAAAATCAATTGTAAAGATTGTAATTCGTGTTATGTGGGACAAACAAAAAGATCTTTGGAGACTAGAATTAAGGAACATAAAAACAACATTAAGCTACCGGTTGAACGTCATAGTGTGATTACAAACCATAGAATGGAACACGACCATAATTTTGATTTTGACTTTCCAATAATTTTGGACAGTGAAAAAAATTATTATAAAAGAAACATTTCAGAGATGTTGTATATAAAGAGTTGCAACAATACTATTAATGCACAAATTGACACAGAAAAACTGAACAATATTTATAACATGGTTTTAAGTTAAAAACATTTTATCCCTGTTTAAATTTCAAGTTCTTTTTAAAGTTTTTTGTTTTTTGTTGGATTAATTAAAATAACAAACCTTGTTTGAATTTTATATATAATTATTAATATAATAGTCTTTTTACTTATGTTTTAAAAATTCATAAAATTTTTGATGTCAATGACCTATTAAAATTAAAATATCGGTTTAGCAAAATTTTTATTAATAGAATTTCTAATTATTGATAAAATCTGTAATTTTTTAGTTTTTTTGTTTTCGGTTTTTGATTTCAAATAAAACATTGTTTACAATGATTTTGGAAAAGAAAAAATTTTTTATACCTGCTAAAAATTGAGGGAATCGAAAAAAATGTTTTTTGCCTTTTAAGTTAATTAAAAAAGTGTCTCCTAACATTAAGCATCAAAAGATGCAATAATAATAAAAAGTTTGATAAAATAATGTCATAAATTAACATTTATTTGAATTTCGAAGTTTTTGTTTGTTAAATCTCTTTTTATTTGCAACTTTTTTTAATTGATGAAGAAATTCTACCATAATTTTTCAAAAAAATGTAGTAGAATTATCGGATATTTCCACGAAAATAGATAAATTGAGGTATGTGATTAAGTTTTCGTTTAATTAATTAAAAACAAAAAATAATTTTTAGTAATAATACATAACATAATAAAATCAATTTAATTTCTTATAAATTTTACTATTTTGTTGATAGCATATAAAAAATAAAAAAATCTGTTTGTATTAGATGTAGTTTAAATAAGGAATTTTAATTTTTTGAAAAAAACACAAAACAATCAAATTAGATATTATAGAAAAATATTATCAAATTTTAAATTAATTAATTTTTACAGAAAAATAAATGAAAAGCATTAAAGATTTCTGATGAGGATGTAAACCAAACATCGAAACGTTAAATACATTTTAAGAACTAATGTGAATTAAGAATAAATTCTTATAAAAAAATAAAAAATACTTGTCTGATTTAATTGGTCGAAAAATTTACAAAACATTAACAAATAACACAGACGTTAAAAAAATAACAAAATAAAGTTAATTATATTATGTTAACAGGCCTAGGAACAAGGGGATGTATCCTTTTATGCATTGCGTTATAGAAAAATACGTTAATCAAATACTATTTGTTCTTATTTTATAATCCACACAAACAATTATTGCAAAAAAATATTTTTTTAGAGTAATTTAAAATGAATGTCAATTATAAAACGATATATAAATGTTTTAAAATATACTAGAAAATAGATTTTATTTTACATAACATTTTAAAGAGAAAAAAAAATTTTTTCTTTTTTTTTTATATATGTATTATAATTTGCAAAGAGACTGTAATTTTTATGTAAAAATATAACAAAGAAGGACAAAGAAAACGTTTGAACAATTTTTATATACGGGTTGAGAATATTTTTCTAACCGAAAGGGATTTTCTTATTAGAAAAAGCAAAATCTTTTAATATAACTTTTGGGTATTTTTACATTAATTTTTTTTTCTTTTCTTTTCCCATTCCACTAAGTATATATTATGTATGTTGTTTATATGTATATTTGAAAACATAACGTTTATGGAAATGTTTAATATTGGATTTTATGGGAAAAAGCTTCTGTTGCACATCAAGCGAATATTATGTAAATTTTTTTTTTTTTTTTGTATAATTTTCTTCCATTTTCACATAAATAACAAATATTATGATCTCAAATTGCAAAAAAAACAAAAAAATTATTTAGAGTTGTAAATTTTGTGAAATTGAGGTTTTTTGGGTTTTTGAAAAACAAAAGTAAAAAAAAAAAAACGGATGTGTTTTTTGGTTATAAAAATTTCCATTTTTTTGTAATATAAACGACAAATCAACTTTTTTGAGAACTACCACTTAAAGCTTTAATTTTTGATCAGATTTAATAATTCATTTGAAGATTATAAACCATCAAAACTGAATTAAAACAAAAAATAAACGTAAAATTTTTCATCCTTCTATTCAAAAGTTTTCTTAATCAAATAAGACGTTTTCACATCACTGCTTGCAGTTTCGTAACTAAATCAATTATAATTAAGAACATTTTTAATAAACAAATTTTTGCAAATTATGAAAACAAAAAACCTTATAAAATATATATGTATATATGCATTTAAATTTTAAATGTATATTGTGTATCATGATCCGTTCTTTTGAATTCAATTAAAGCTACGAAAGCTTATTTTAAAAGCACACATTTAATACATGGTCAACCAAACAAAGATGTGAATAGATAAAATTCAGAAAGGAGAAAATCAGTACAAATTTTATTTTGTTTATTGTCATTTAACTTAGTAGTAAAATCTTTGATTTATAATAGAAGAATAAAATATGTGCACTACATAGCAAAATAACATAAATTGTAAAGACATTGAACGGAAATAAATCAATATTCAATATTATTACATCATTTAACATTTATGTTTGTCAGTCAATGAAGTATTTTTTTTTTTTTGTTGAACAAAGTAAGTTTTCTTTGATCTTGCATCCATCAAACAAAATGCTTAGTGACAATAACTTGTACAATTTGTACAAAAAAAAATGAGGTAGTCATCGGAAAATTTCAAAATAAATAGAAAAAAAAAAAATATATATATATTACATTGAAAGTATTTTATGGATTTGACTATTATACAATAGCGATAGTTGTTGTTCGTCATTAAATATTCCGCGGTATCGAAAGCTATTTCAATTTTTAAAATTGTATTAAACTCTATCTGTCAGATTCAGTAGATGTACTAACTTATAAATTATAAAGTTAGAGTTTTCCAAAAAAAAAAATTTTTTTTCTTCAATTGATAAATTATAGAAAAACTTTTTATAATGTTTTATGATTTTTTTAAATAAAATTTGGAAAAAAAATTATTTTCAAAGCATTATTATTTAAATATATATAAATATTGTACATAATTATATAACTGAAAATATTTTTCTACTATAGTGTTTGTAAAATATTGATATTTTTAGGTTATTATTTTGGATTATTTTATTTTCGACTTTAGTTTGACGTTTTGATTTAAATGTTTAATAAATGATTAAAAAAAATTTGAAGCATTTTAATTTAATTACCATATAACTAAGTTATCATATAAAGTTACATATACGTAAGTAGGTGGGCCTAAATTCATCCTCAATCCAGTCCTGGTCTAATTGTGTGCAATATCGATGCACAAAATATGTGTACACTGATTATAATTTTCCAGTTCATAAAGAATTTTCTTTTAACGTATAGAAAAATAATGTTTTATTTTCTACAAATATTTGACAGTGAATGAAATTGAAAGAAATAAAATTGTAAAGGATGTTCTGATGCAGAACTTAAAAAAAAAAAAAAAAAATAGGGAAATTTATAATAAAATAAACTGCTAGCATCAGGATAAGAGTACATGGCGTTGATGGCATCTTACATGAAAAAGTAAACAAGAAATAACATTAGTAATTTTGTTATTTTTTTTTTTTTAGTTTAGTCTTTTTCTATTTTTGGTATTAGGCGCATAACATATTTATGTAAATTTTTACGCCATGAACAAAATGTACAATGTAATTATGTAACAAAATTTCAACACAAAAAAAAATAATGTTACAAAAACTTATAAAGATGCTAAAGCAATATATGCAAATTGCAAACTAAAATAAATTAAACATAAACGTAATTATATGTAGTATACATATAAGTTGCTTTAAAATTTTTTATAAATAATTTTGTTCTTTAAAATATGAATTTGTGTATCAAATAGTATTCTCTAATTAGATAAAAAAATTAACTTAAATTATCTTCTTTGATGTGCATTTTTATTTAATATGAATAATTAAAAAAAAAAAAAAATGATCACTGAAAGTTTGAACTTGATGTCTGTCTTTTTTGTTCCTTTAAATTTGATTTAATTAGAATATTTACAAATTTATTTTCCGGAAAAAAATAAAATCTTTAAATTATTTCTTAACGGCTATTTTTTAGCCCGTTTTCTTAAAATAAATTCGAACTGCGGACTGAAAATTTGATTTCCATCAAATTTAGATTGAACTAACTTAAAAACAATGTTCAAGAAAATGGTCTGAAAATAAATATACAGGGATGATCATCAATTAGAACTTTTATTTCTTAAGAGGACTTGGTTTGGTACCAGTTTGGATTTTTTGTCCCAAAATTTGATTGAAGAGCCGTTTTACATTATTTTAAAGTTTAATTAAAAAAAAACATTTCATTCACAACCTCAGGAATGTTTTATATTTTAAAATGACATAAAACTTTTTAGAATCGGTTAAGGCTAAGTGCTCGAAATCTCTTCAAAACCATTTTGTGACACATAACAATGGTTTTGAAGAGATTTCGAGCACTTAGCCTTAACCGATTCTAAAAAGACTTATACCCTTTTAAAGTATCAAACAGTTCGGAGATTGTGAATGAAATGTTTCTTCTAAATTTAACTATAAAATAATCTAAAATTGCATTTCAAAAAAAAATTTGGGACAAAAAATTAAAACTGGTACCAAGTCCCCTTAAACTCCTACATTTACAATCGATTTCAAATTGAATTTAAACAAAAAATTGAGATGATACTTTTTAAAATTGTTTCTATATATTTATGTATAGTAAAAAAAACTAATTTTCTTAAAACAAAAAAATTTGTAAGTGCGATATTTTTTTATTTATTATTTATTTAAATATAAGATTATTTTCTTATAAAAACGTACAATATTGGTATAAATTTCTTAAAAAAATAAAAAAAATTTTCAAAATATTTATCTAATTATCATAAAAATAACTTAAATTTATTTTAATTTGTTTTAAAAATCCAATATAATCATAATGAGCATTAAATGATATATTTTTAATTTTTATTGAGCCAATTTATGTTCAATGTTAATAAATTATTAGTAACAATTTTTTATTCTTTTTTATAAATATTCTAATTTAGTAAAATTTTATAAATAATAATGGTTTTTGTGAATTATAAGTAAGTTAGAAAGAAAATTTTTTTTACATGGACATTAAAGTAAAAAACAACAAAAACAAAATAAATACCAAAACATAAAACCCTAAATTTTCTTCCATTAAAAGGATATTTTAAATTTCCCATTAGAAAGAAGAATGTTTTTTTTTTCTTTAATATAAGTATAAACAAAAAGAAAAGCCAAAAGAAAAAAAAAAAATAAAGAACTAAGAGTAAATTTTAAATTAGTTCTTCTTAGTGCTAAAATATTCCATAAAATAAATAAACTGTAAAATTTAATGCCAGTTCCTTAAAATCCAATTTTCTTTATACACTTTGAAGTGGTAAAATGACTGTAAAATATATTCAACAATTACATAAATTGCAGATAGAAAATATATATTCTTTTACTACTTTACAACACACATAGTAATTGAAAAATAAAAGGGAAAAAATATTTATTTCGTATGTATTTTTTTTTTTTTTTTTTGTAAAAATAAGCAGTTTTTCAAATTTTCATATATTTCATTTGTTATCCTCTGTACTTAAGGTAAGAAAAAGTAAGCATGAACATAAATAACTCTATATAGTTAGATATTTTATATTTTAATAATTTAGATTTTTAAATTCTTAGACATATTGACTAACAACAACTATATTACATATTCCAAACTATTACAAGTTGTCAACATTAAGAACAGAATCCTTATTGAAGAATTATAAAACTATACAACAACTTACGTTAATTATATCTTATAGCAAATTTATAACGTGGGCTTTATTTTTTGTTATAAATAATTGTAGTACGAAATTCTAGAAATTAAATTTTTGATTTCTAACTATAATAAGTTGCAATAATAAATGTAATGTTTTGAAATTAACTACCAAAGCAAAAAAAAAATCTTAATAATTTTTATAGAATCACTTTTTAAAGAATATAAATCACAATTTACTCAGAAGCTAGACTTCATGTTCTTCACACATAATTATGGTCATGCATTTTTATGACATTTCAATAATGATGCACAAAATATATCAATAATAATTAAAAAAAATATACCTGATAAAATTATGTGTATTTATAAATATTGCCAATACATATGTCTATGGTGTTTTGGATAATAAAAACATATAAAAATAAAATTTCACTGATTTAATTTAAATTTTTTTTTCAATACCGTAACAATTGTAATTTAGCAATAAAAAAATTACTTGTGATATTTTAAAAACACATGCCTAATGAATATATTCATAAAACAGATGTTGAAACATATCTCGCAATGATGTACATATGTGTGAGTATTGTAACTTTATAATTCTGTTCATACAATAATACTATATATTTTCATCATTCGAAATTATTTTTTTGTAGAACTAGAGGTGTTAAAAACCTCAATTAAAAATTAGGTTCTATCGGTTGTTTTACATCAACATGAAATATTCATGAAATAGTTCGATTAAAATCTGGGTATAAAATATTTTATATAATGACGATCAAAATTTAACATGCATTAATTGATTATATACTTTGATGGGCGGGAAGAGGAGTATAAGTCAATTTTTATCCGAAATGAACTCAAATCATTGTCGAGGTGAAAAAGTCGTATTACGTGTTCTGCAAAAAAATATATAAGTCTATCAACTTCCAATGGAGTTATACTTTTTTTACAGAACAACAGAACACATAATACGTCTTTCTACAGAACACGTAATACGACTTTTTCACCTCGACAATGATTTGATTTAATTTCGGATAAAAATTGACTTATACTCCTTTTCCCGCTCATCAATATATTATATTAAGAACAAAACAAACATATGGTAGTTAAAAATGATATATAATTTTTGATGAAATCGCTTATTAAAAGAATATTATATGTACGTGAACCTATTTTGTTTAACCTTTTTCTAATCATATTAAGTTTAAAAAATAATTTTCTTTTTTAAAAAAATTTACTGTGTGATTATATTAAAGAAAATTTTTTGGGAAAGAAAATTAAAAAATATATAAATGTACTTATGTAGAAAGGTGTTATATAGGAACCCACGTTATAAATTTATATTATTTTTAAAATAATTGAAAGAAAACAACAACTAAGAAAAATTTCTTATTATTTGAAAAATGAAAATAATGAATAATTCATAACTGAGGCCATTAAATTGGCCAATTTTCTTTACATTTTTTTTTTTTTTTTGGTTTGTGAAAAATTCATAAATATTTTCACACATGCGAAGAAGTTTTACCATCGTAAATTTGTACATTAACTCTGAAAAAAAAAAAATAATTTCAAACATTTTAAGTGAAAAAAAAAAAAAATAATAAATGGAAAATTAGTTTTGCTCCCTTTAAGTATCTACTTCATTTTAATTTAATTTTGTTAACAAGCTTTTAAGTGAAAATTATTGCAATATGAGAGTAATTGTATGCCTAATTTTCCCATTTTCGACAAGAAGAGAAAAAAAAAACATTTCTAAGACAAAATAAATGAGGCAAAACAAAAATAAATCAAATAAATTACATACTTCTATATAGTGTTTAAGAAAAATGATTCACAGATTTATAAAGGCTTGACTGAAAAGTACATGTAATTTTTAAAGATTATATTCTTAGTTTTTAAGAAAATAAAATCATAATAAATAGATTGGTGACAACTGTAAAAATTATATAGCGTTTGAGAACCAGCACAATGTTGAGACAAAAAATATGAATTAATATATTATGTATATATGAAACAATAGACAACATTATTGCCAATAATTTATTGGTCTTTCCGCAATACCGGCGATATTTTCTTAAAGCAATTTAAACTTGAAAAGATTTTCAGTTGCGGAAATTCCCCATACAATATACAATACGAAAGTTATTTTAATATTATTCAAGGTTTAAAAAAATTGAACCTCTCACATAGCTGAAAAAAAATTCTCCGACAAAAAAAAATTAAAAATTAAAATGAATTAAAAATTAATATAAAATTAATATAAAATAATATATAAATTAATGTGAAATAATTATTTTTTGAGTGTCAGTATTTATATTTTAAAGCTCGTTTAAAAAATGTATGTAATAAAATAATTGTTTCGTGCTTTAAGTGTCCTTTATAATGCTAAACCTTAAAAAAGACACAAAGAATTTTATACCCATAATGATAAGATTGACAAAAACTGCCAAAAATATTGCCTCTTCATAAAAAGAATATTTCAAACATAACATATTTGTATTAAAAATGAAAATGTACGTGACTTGCATCCCCATTTTAAAAAAAAAAATAAAAATGTTTTTGGTTATCAGTACATAAAACATAATTGAAAATAGTTATATGTATCTTCTTACAATATTTATAACAATTTCAAATAATTGAGTTAAATAATCTACTTTCCAGGCCGTCCGAATAAAAATAAAATTTTATTGTAACCTCAAAAGGTCTAATCTAAATCTAAATGAAATACGAAATTTTAATTTTTTTTTTGTACGAAAAGCTTGAAATCATGAAATTAGAAAATAAAAAAGACTATGATGCTATCTATTATGTATATTGTTATATATATCGCTGATCTAAAGAACTCTAAGTATATAAAATTTGCAGAAGGATTCCTTTTATTGTATTTCACTAAAGTAAAAAAAAAACCATAAATATTATTAGCTTTGATGTTAAATTACACCAAATAAGAACATTATATAAAATTATTTTGCATTTTAATGATAAAATACAGTGTAAAAAGAAAGGAAAAGGTAAAAATTATATAAGTGCATAAATTTCAATTAAATGTTATATATATGTTTTCTTTTATATTTCCAAAATAAAACAGATAAAAGAAAAATTCATCCTGCTAAGTATTTATTATTTATGTAAGTGAAAATTTTAAATTTAATTCATATTAAAGAAATTGAAACTAAAATCAAGCCATCCATCTACCTTGTTAGAAAAAAATACAGAATAATTTTTATTAAATTTACGTGATTGAATTAAATTTTTGAAAAAAAAACATATAAAATAATACAATATGATAAAAATATATCAAATGTTGATATTATTTGAAAATAATAAGATTATTATAAAATTTCGAGAATACTTCAAATGTTTAATTTTTATCTAATATTTTTTTTATATCACTATATCACATTAATATTGAACCTGCTAACGTCAAGATACTTTTGTAGTAAATTTAACCAAAATTATATTTTTATTCTCATGTGAAATCTTTCATACATTATAAAACTTAATAATTTATCTATAATTCTGTGGAAATTATTTTACAGGTTGTAAGTCTAAAACATTTAAATTTCGATACCAAGGAAAACTTTTACTTCCAAGAAATTTGATAGGAAAAGGTCTTGGAAAAAGTTTTAATCATCTGTAAAAAAAAAGTGTAAATAAATAAACTTTTTTTTTTTCTTCTGCGTTATTTATGTTTATAAATTATATTTTCTGCTATAGTTTTCAATATATTTTTGGAAAATAATTCATAATGTAGTACACTTGTACAGAAACTTCCTTTTCTAGCAGATTTGCTCTATAACATAGAATAAAATTATTTCAATGAATTAATAAAAAAGTTTGAAGATATACTTTATTCGCAGTCTTGAAAATTTTATAAATATTAAAAAAGCGATAATATATATATATATATATATAAAGTTATTTAGCTTTTCTTTTTCTAATATAGATTTAATGTATCAATATCAATATATTAAGAATTTACGTTATTCAAACCCTGGAGAGCGTTACATTAAATTTGATTGTAAATAGTAAGTACTTTTGATTTTAAGTCCATTTGATTGTAAGGACATTTGACTGTGATCTCCCTTCACCAGTTCAATTTAAATAGAAAAAATTAACTAAATAGAAACAGAGTCAAATATATACTTACAACAGTCAAATGTAATTACAGTAAAATGAAATACAGTCTAAGGTTCCCAGATTAATCAATCATGAAATACCGCGTTTTCGTAATAAGTAATTTCCCTATTGATCTATTCCCCTAATGAGCAGTTTTTAAAAATTTCTGCGCCACCAATAGCTCTAAACTTGAAAATTTAAAACAAGTGTGTAAATATTTTATTTATTCTTATTTTTCTTTTGATTATAGGGTAACTTTCCGCAAATCATTGTACATATTTATCACAAAGTTTTGCTATAGTATCATTATCAAAACTGTTGGAAATACACACTATTAAAAAATACTAAAATAACATTATGTTATAATTACATAATTGTGATGAAGATAGCAAGAAAACCAGATAAATTTTACGATGTATAATGTAATTTCATACAATAATGCAATAAATTGTACATAAATATAAATTTAATTTAGAAAATATCTGTTTTTCTGCAGAAATAATTTAATCCCGTACACTTTTCCAGTGTGAACCAAACCAAAATTTTTCAAAAACCACATCACATGCTTGACTAAAAATGTAAATATTTTTTCATTTTCTCGCATTTTCACTTCACCACTAAAGGAAACGCAATAATAAACAAATTTAAAATATTATCCTTAACTTACATTTCGGTTTTTTTTTTTTTTTTTGTTTTCTGAAATAAAATATATTTAGCTTTTCAGTTGAGAAACCAGAAACGTGATATTAGAATAATTTGGTTCAATTACATTTTTCTTTCAATTATGTTCTTAACATAAAATTGAAACTATAAAAATTTTCATTAAATTAATTCCAATTTCAACACATCATAATGATTTTAATATTAAGTATACAGTTAGTTATTTTACATTAGATACACATATCTTTTAAAACATTAACTAAATGGAATAAAGAAAAATTATTTAGATTTTATTGAACAACATTAAACTGTTTGGGAGTTTAAAAAACACTGTTAAACTCAATTTTCTTTTTTTTATATTTCGAATCACTAAATATATATACCTAATTTTGAGTACAATATCAATGTGATCTCAAATTTTTAAAAATATGCATCTTTTAATAATTCAAATATGCCAAACTAACAAAAAAATAATAATTTCACATTCTTTCCAATTTTAGTTCAACTATTCGACCCACATCCTAAAATATTCTAATTTCCGTTTTTTTATTATTTTATTTTAAAAAGGAAATATATACATATAAGCAATTCATCATAAAAACATGTTTCCAATTTTATTTTATTGAAAATTTGTGTATTTTTACAATAAAATCAATCGAGCCTACTTTCTTTGCCTGAATGTAAGGTAGGTTTTAAGTAAAATTGGTACAAGAAAAAAAATTCATGGAAGCGTAAATAAATGCAAATAAAATTAATATG
>CAXFZM010000169.1:0-13624 GCA_964007475.1 Hybos culiciformis
CAATTGAATAACATAATAGTACTTAAAAAATATAAAATATTAATCCATTTTAGATGTTATTCTCCATTTCAAGGCGCCTTAAAGTATTACGAATATATATCTTTATCTTTTCTCGATTAAATTGAATTCTACCAAATTCATTAGAGCAACCTTCTTTGGTACATCGGCAAGGATATTTTAATCTATTAGATTCTACTTGACAATTAATTCCATTATAATTGCATAAACAATTAATAGGATCACATATATTGAAACAATTACAACCAATTAATTTTCTCGAAAATCGAAGTATTTGACATTCCTTTTTTTCTTTCTCATCGATTTCTTTGATGCCATTCAATTTTAATATGACTTTTCGACATCTTGGTGATAAGGGTCGAAATTTATAGCGTTTTTCAATTTGAAAATAACTTCTATCAATACTGTTATTAACATTTTCTAAATTATTTAAATTTGAATTTTGCGTAATTGCACACTCTAATAAGTTTAATGATTTAAAATCAATATGCTTTAAACTCATTCCGAGTGTACAGCCGCCATTGGATGGAACACTGCAGAAACCTTGAATTCTCCCAAAATAATAAATATCAACTTTTCCAAAATTAATTGTTCTTTTCTTCTTGTTTATTAATAATTTTTCTGGAATTAAAAATATGAAATAATCAAATTTCGGACTTCAGTTTTCTAATTAATTTAAAAATATTTCTAAAAAATTAACAAAAAATCGTAAAATAAACTAAGAAATAGCGCAAAACATCGATTTTTAGTGTAGCTTTTATTTAGATAGTCAAATTTGCTGTGCGAGGCGGTGTACGCAAGCTTAATAAATCCCGTGAAATTAAGATATTTTATTATTATTACCTAGTTCATTTGATGAAATACACTTAACATCAAGCTTTTCCTTAATCATTCCTATTTTAGCTGCGAATAAATTGCTTAATGAATCAAATTTATTATTATCAAATTCTGTCAATTTTAATGGTTCTTCTTCTGCATCTTCATCTGCATGAAATAAATTTGAAATATTTCTTTCTTCGATTAAAATTTCATCTTCTGTAGCTTTCGCATTTGAATTTATAAATAATTCATTTAACTTTTCGAAATTGCCTTCAAATTCATGTTGTTTTTCGTCTTTTGAGTTTTTTGAATTCTTTTTTGAATGATAATTATAAAAAAATGTAAAAAAATTTTTTACAGACTGAAACATTTTTTATTATAAATTACCGTATTTTATTTTATCTTTATTTAATAAAATCAATAAAAATAATATTATAAATAAATTATAGAAATTTTTTTTTAAATTGAATTAAATATTGAAATGAATTTGTCATTGTCTTCTTATTAAATAAAAATTAATTTAAAACAAAAATTTTAGACTCTTTTATAGCTATTGTTTGATACCTGTTTCCTTAGTCCTTTTATGGAAATACCAACATATTGTACAGTAAATATTTATTAAAATCAAAATTATATTTTGATACTCCGCTTAATTGATTTATTAACAGGTATAGATCTTATTACTTACATCCATATATCCACAATTATTATTTATCGAGTCATTTTAGATTTGTTTTACGAATTTGAGTTTCTAAATTAAACATTTCGGAACACACATTTTATTTTATATTACAGTTCGACAATTTATCAAAATTAGTATATCAATATGGTAAATTTCTTAAATGGTTCGAAGTAACTTACTTTATGACTTTTTTATGTTTTAAAAGAAAAATATTTCGTTATATTTTATTTATTTTTTTATCTATTTATTTATATTTATTGTTTCTAATATTAAAGCTAAACTATATGTTGAAAAACACAATGAGTTTTTCAAATTTTGTATAGGTATAATATTATTATAAATACATATATATAATATAAATTACATTACATAAAATAAAAACGTGATTTTGTTCTTAAGTCTATTAAGCTCGAAATTTTTCTGTGATTTTTTATTCATTATAGGTATATAAATATTTTTGTTTAAAAAAACATAATTTATTATTTATTGTTTTTTTTTTTCATTTTGTATCATCATAATAATAATTAATATTCATAATTTTGTTACACAGACACAATATTGAACTTTTGTAATAAATCTTACGTTTTACGATTATTAACATTTTTTATGTTTATATTACTTTATTTGGGTTTTCTTTTAATTATTAATTTATATAGTATATAAATTTAATAGAAAATTTAAATTCTACAAAAAAAATTTTAGAATGAATATTTTTCCGAAGTTGGAATTTATGAAATCTGGTATTTTTTAAACTATTACACAAATCCACTACGTTCATGGTTTATCCATGCTTTTCCCATTATTCTCTTATTTTGTCAAGAACAAATTAAGTTAATAAATCAAAAACCTAAAATAATATTCTATTCTTGACAGTTTCAAAACATTACCTTTTTTTACTACAAAGTTTTGCTTTTTTGTAATCTAAAAAGAAAATAGTTATTTCATAACATTATTTTTCAATCAATATTCATCCGATATTTTTTAAAAACAGCAAACATCAAATAGAGAACTCTATAACACTTCATGATAATATGAGAAAAATGAGAAAAATATCTGCTACATATATTTGTATACACGTTAACAAATAAAATTGGAATATAATTTGATTATGAGTTTAAATAAAAGAGTTAATATTTTAAATTGAACTCCTATTTCCATGGAGTTGTACTCGAGTTCAACTTGAGTTCAACTCCCTAAGGAAAAGAATGCTTAATAAGATTTAAATTTTGATTCTTTTTATTCATTATAAATTCACATTTTATCATTATAATTTTCTATCATTTTAGGTGCTAAAGTTTTGGATAATAAATACGTGAGTAAAAAAATTATTTATTTTTATTTTAAAGTTTTTTTTTTGTTTTGTATAAATATTATTTTGTTTAATTTTAATTTTTAATTCATTTTAATTATTAATTTATCTCTTCTACAAATTTAAATACTTTTTTATTCGCTTTGCTTTAATTTTTATTATTCTTTCCAAATAATTATAATATTATAAATAACATTAGGTATAAATCTACTTTAACTTACATAACTCACATATTACAAAGAAAAAAAATTTTATGTATATAAATAAATGTTGTATATATAATTAATATATATAATATATAAAGTTAATAATTTGTATATAAAATTTATTTCATTTTTAAATATAAAAAAAAAATTAATATCTTAAAATCGAAATTGTGAATGTACATATATAATGTACGATTATTTTTCAAATTACTATAAATTGTAAAAAATTTGAAACAAATATAATTTTCTGAAATTGTATTTTGTTTTTAATTGTATTTTTTTCATTTATTTCTAAAACAACACTAACGATGGTTGATGAAATTTTTTTCTAAGTCACTACAATACAATATTATTTTATTTAAGAAATAATTTAGTTAAACTACTGCCATTTACCTCGAGAAATATTAAAGTATCCAATTAAGTTAATTAAACAATAAAATACTCTACCCTTATACATCTGATCAAAATTTTTGGTGAGACACATTTAAAGGACAAAAACAACTGAAATCGTTGCTTTAATCTAGCCTTTTTTTGTATTAATCATTAAATTGGACAATTTTATCTAATGTACATTTTATTTTGAAAAATATATACCAAATAAAATTATTTATATTTTTAAATTTCTATTTGACCGATTATGACAACACATTTTTTTTCAATATTAATCGCTTTAATTTTTTTTTTTAATAATATTTAATCCATTAAAATTCAATTTTATACTTCAATTATAAATATCATAAGAATATCATAAGCTTTTCCTTAAGTTTATTATTCTCTCATCTAATCGCAAATAATTAATTAAATATATATATATTATAAAGCCAAGTTTTTGAGAAATTTTATTGAAATTATAAAAACTAGGGAGTTATGCAAGCAGAAAAATTGAAGACGGTATAATCGAAAATTATATTATAAAAATTTAAGTAAAATGTCGTGCGAACTTTCAATAAGATTAACATATTTGAAAAAATTTTAATGAGGCTTATTAAACAAGAACTAAGTATAAAGTTAAGATTTTTAATCGTTATATGCCACGCTGTTATAAAAATAAGAAAAAGTGATATGCCTTATTTTTAAGTTAAATATCCAATTAGATTGGTAAGTTTAAGGTTAATATAAGCTTCAAAATATTTCAAAATTATCTAATAATTTTTTTCTGAAAACTTTCTCGCCTAAGGCTTTTTATTTATTTTCGTTTTAATTACTCATTCATCATATGTATTTATAAAAGTAAATATTTTTTTTTTTATTAACATATATGATTATTAAAAGAAATATACATTTATATATTAGATTTTTGTCCGAAATATGGTTTGTTGGCGATTTGTCACGTCACCTAAAATATTTTTAAAATTTGAAATTTTAGAGGTGGTGCGTTTATCATTCCATTTATTTTGGTCACGAATTCAGTGAGAAAATTGGTGCCTAAAGCCAAGGCCACATTTTTTAAATTTTAGTATTTTTCTACTGTGTACATAAATCTTATTCGAAAAATAAATTTTGATGAACCAAAAACTGATTGTATGATAAGTACCCCCTTTCTATCGCATAAACAAAAAAAAAATTATTTTTAAGACTTATGTGAAAATTTGGCATTTTATACAAATTCGGTATGAAGATATAATATATAATTAGATATAATACGCGTACAATAGGTACACTTATATCGTAATTTTAACGTATTTTGTAATTGAGTGCTAAATATGAAAATTATCGTTTAACATTTTGTTATGAAAAAAAAGTTTTAAAAATTTGACACAATGTATATATAATAATAGAATATTAACTAAAAGTTTAACAATTAGTTATGTATAATTTAAAATATCGTTATGCTAAACATAAGTTAGCTATTCCCCCAAACCAATTGATTGAATTGAGAATGACAAAGAACTGGAATTGTACATATAAAAAACATGAAATACTTATAACGCCCGAAAAGAATTTCAAATTATTTTTCACAAAATATTTTTAAAACTGACTTAAAACTTTTTTCTTTTTAAATAAAGTTCGTGTCTTAAGTCTTTTGTTTTCTTTCCAAAATATAAATTTCTCATCTAATGATTTTATTTTGTATTCTTATTAACTTTGATTTACATTTTACACTCTAAAATGTACAGTTTAGGCCTATTCTTTCAAAAAAAAAAAGAATGGATATTACCATTGTTTTTCTTTTTTCTTTTTTGATTCGAGGTAAAATCTATGACCTAAGATCTTAATCATATTTTGATTTGTAACATTGAAACCTTTGAAAACTACGAAAAAAAACTAAACTCAAGAATATTATGCTTTAAATCTTATCCCTGAATCATTTCTATTTAATTTTTGTAATAAAAAAGTTTGTATCTTAAGTCTTTTGATTTTCTTTTCACTAAAAGTATTCATAAAAAATTACTATAATATACCTGCTATATTATAACTTTTCATTTGCTTACATTCTCAATTCTATATATTGATTTAAAAAAACTGATTTTCTTAAAATTAAAACAATTTGTTATTTCTATTATTTAAAAATTGTTATTATTTAAGTCTACAATAATTCATAAGATAACAATAAAAAAATGTCAACGAATCCATTCAAAAAATGTTTGTCAAATAAAAAGCAACTACATATAACAAAATAATACAAATTAAGAAAAATATTAATTTCTTAGAAATTATAAATTTTTAATCTAAAAAATCGCTTTAAGCTTTTTGGTATTTTTATTTAACAAAAAAAATGTCTTTTAATTTGCATTGCATTAAATGACTAAAACTATATAATAATATTAAACAAAATTAAATAAATTTTCATCTCTCTTACGTTCGTAAAGTTTTTTTTTTCAATCAAGGACAAGTATTGCCACTGGAAACAAAGAAGGGGATCAAGAAAGTCGATTAACAATTTCAAAGTGCGATGTTATATACTCAGTCTAGAGTTTTTTGCCCTTTTAATTATTCAATTTAATAGAATTGTGAGCTAAAATTTCAACTGAATTGAGTTTAAAAATTTTAGTTTTTAAAGGGAGTAAAATTAATTAAATTCTTAACAAATGTTGTAAACAAGAATTTGTTGAAATAAAAGAAAGAACTTATTTAATTTAAAATATATTATTTTCAACTTTGTTTATCTACTTTAAAATAAGTAAACAAAAAAAAAACAAATTTTAAGTAATTTCTTAAAACTTAATTTCTTATTGAATCTTCCAGCTGTTTACAATATAAATAGTGGCTTTATGATAAGTTTTATTAAAAACACAATAATATTATTGTAAGCTAATAAGGTATACAGAAACTAAATTTTTACATACGAGTTGTTCAAAAGCCAATGTGAATAAGTCTATTTTTGGAATGATAAAAATTTACGAAATCTCGAAAATTAGACTCTTTCACGTTGACATTTCAATGGCGCGTATTGTATGCTTTACTCTCCAGAAAATTTAAATAATTTAAATAATTTACTCTGTCTGAGTATTACTTTCTAAACTTCCTTTTTTCTTAAAAGAAGTTAAGTTAAGAAAGCGCTAAGATTTTAATAAAGATTTTTTAAATTTATCAATCCAAATTTTTAACCAACAAAAAGTATATATAAATGGTTGCATTAAGCGTTGAATTGAATTCGTCCTGAAAGAGACTAGAGTGAAATATATTTTTTTTTATTTTATTTCAGGAACTCGTTTTCTCTTCCTAGTTTAATAAAAGTAACTTTTAATAGTTTTATATATGTTCATTTACTTTTATGGAACGAAACATTTTTTTTCGTTAAATTCCGTTTTGGGTCTCAGCTTTCGGAAAATTAAACTATTCCTAAAATTATTAATAAGATAGTTCAAAATTCCTGAAATATTATGAAAATATATATCGCGGAACAAGGTCAATACTACGCTGCTGCACATAAATGAATTATTTTAAATAAGATTTTATTTTTTCACTATTAAAAGATATACGATTTAACCAATTATTATTTTTTTTATAAACTATTTATATATTTTAACGTTACTACATATTATCCAATTTTAAGAAAATGGCGCTAAAATATTTTTTTTAATATATATTTGTAATAAGTACCACCAATTAAAAAAATAAAAAATTTTAAAAATTTGTACCTAATTATTTATTAAATTTAATTTAAGTTTGTCTTTTTGTTTCTATATTAATACTGGTCCGAAATTTAATTATTTTGTAAGTCTCTAGTAACACTACACTAATTAAGATTTTAATAACAATAATTTCATATTTGATTTACATATAAATCATTTTTATTACAACTATTTTATGTAATTTTCAAAAAACGAACTTTCTATCAATCAATAATGAAAACATATTTAAAAAAATTGTTTTGGCAATTTTTTTACCACAAAAATATTAATTTATTAAATTTAATTATCAAATAACATTTGGTCCTAATTTATTAGAAAATTTTATTTTATTATTTTACCTTATACAGAAACGAAAATTTGTCACTATATATTATATCTTTTAATTTATTGAAAAAAAAAATCCCATTATTTTTCATAAATTTGAAAAAGTTTAATATTATCGATTAAGGGTTAAAAAATCAGTCGGGAGTAATTTGCCAAATGATTTTATCAACATAATTGGTAAATTATTACAAAATATAAATTTTTAAACATTTTGCTGGTTAAGTTTGTTTTATAAATTGATTTTTCTCTAAACAAATTGCACAAATTAAATAAAATAAAAATATAAAAACTAAGTCCTAAAAGTAATTAAAAAAAAAGTGACTTAAGTTTTTTTTTATTTATTTTTCCATTAAATCAGTCTAAGAAAAAATTTCCTGTATTAATTCCGAGATTTTATCATTATTATTCAATAAAATATCACTATTATTATTATTACCATTATTAAAATTAATTAAATTATTGGTGACTTGGTTCAAATTATGTATTTCCGTTTGATGCTGAACTGCTCGGTGAACCTACAAAAAAATTGTAAAAAAATCTTTAAAAGAAATACTGAAAAATTAACTCAAAACGAGAAAATGGGGAAAAAATAGCCCACAAATATATAGCATATATATAAATAAAGCCCACAAATTCCTTCATCTTTTGATAGTATCACTACACCTCAGAGTGGCGGAAAAAGATGAACTACATCTTTGTCTTATTAATATTTGAAAAATTTTCTCTGGTAGGCTTTTTTCGGATTCGCAAAAAATATAACGAAAGAGCGAAAGAGAGAAATAATTTGTCATACCTTCAAACCATGTTTGGTATCAAAACGTCCAGAACACAAATCGCAAGCATATTGTTTGACAGCAAGCGAACAAACTTCTCTAATATGATTTTGCAATTCTGCACTATTTCGAAAAATTGACTCACATTGTCCGCATTTGAATTCTAATAGAGCATTACCTGGATGTTTGGTACGTAAATGATTTATTAAACCATTTTTGGATTCAAATTGTTTAGGACATAAATTACAATCAAATTGTTCTTTCGATTTTAAATGAGTTTTCTCATGACGTTCAATTATATTTTTGACAATCGATTGTTTTTCACAATATTTGCACTGATAAATTGTGCCTTTTTTATGCAAACCTTGATGAATTTTTAAATATTTTTCGCTTGTAAATGTTGAATTACAATTTTCTTCACAACATGAAAATGGTCTGGTCTTTTTATCTAAATGTTTTTTTGAATGACTATCAAGATAATCTTTACGCTGAAATGATTTTCCACAAAAACAAACAAATGGTTTCTGATTTGAATGCAACAGTTCGTGATTCTTTCGATGTGAATTTTGAAGAAATTTTTTACCACAATAGCGGCATTCGAATTTTCGTAAACCTAAGTGTGAAGACTGGTGTTGATTAAGGGATGCAGAGAATTTAAATGATGCTGGGCAATAAGCACATTTATAATAATCATTATTTTGATTATGAACACGCAAATGAACTTTTAATGAATTCGGTGATGCCAATTGTTTGTCACAAATATGACATTTACATATTCGTTTACCAATAAAATGACTATCTTCATGTTTTTTCCGACCACATGTTAAGCTTAATATTTTTTGACATATTTTACAACGAAAATAACCCTTTGGAATTCCAGGATCTAAATCTCTTTGATGTTTTTGATTCTGATGATTTTCATATTTTTCAACTGTTGTGAATATTTTTGGACAAAATTTACATTGAATTATGTCGGACAAGTCATTATTTGCTATTGAATTTATTTGAAATTCTGAACATTTTTCTTGATATGGACGAGAAGATTGCTTTTCATTAATGTTTTTTTTATTGGTATTATTATTTAAAATGATGTCGTTTTTGATAATTAATGATTTATGTAAAATTTCATTATTTTCAGATTCATTTATATTATTTTCAGTATCAGTTTTTCTAGTTTCTAAATTAAATTCATTATCATTATTATTTATATAATTTGTTAAAATATCCTTTCTCGGCGGCGGTGGACTACTAATATTACTATTATTATTGCTGTTATTACTGTTGCTATTAATGTTTATTAAATTATTTTCATAATCTTCATTTTGATTGTCAAAATTTATTAAATTTTCTATATTTAAGGTTGGATAAATTAAATCAACAAAATCATTTTGTTGCTGTTGTTGTTGTTGTTGTTGTTGTAGAATTTCACGGTTTTTCTTTAATGTAGCTTCATTTAAAATTGGTTCAAAATTGAAAACTTGATGTGATTGAAATAAATGTTGTGAAAATTCATGTAAATTATTTAAAAATATATTATTATTATTAATATTGGTATTATTACTTTGTTGGCCATTATTTATGGTGGTAATATTATTACTATTATTATTATTATTATTATTGTTGGCATAGCAAAAAGTACATAAATATTGGAATTCTCCTTTATTGACAAATATTTCACCACATTTTGTGGCCGAATCGAATGTATCAAATAAATCATCGGGTAATGTTTGAATATCTTCAACTAAATCATCGTTCATGATTTTATTGATTAATTTTTTTTAATTTTTTGGTATTTATTTGTTAATTAATTTATTTATTTGTTTCTTGTTTTTTTATTATTTATTTATTTCGGTTAGATATTTTATGCATATAGAAAATTCTTATTGGAATAAAGGGTTTTTAAGTGTTGTTGCTGTTGTTTTTTCATTACGGTTGAGAGGGTTTTTATTTGAAAAAAAAAAAAACAAAAAACAGAAAAAAGGGTCAAGCTTGTGAAATCTAAAATAGGTTAGTATAGTTGTTTGAAAAACTGCTACATTGGTGTTTATTATTGAATTATTAATAATTTATTTGAGAAAAAAAAATTGGTTTTTTTTTTCAATATGATTTTCTTTTTTTCTTTGCTTTAATGAACATAGTTTAAATTATATTAATTTTTTTTTTTTTTTTTAATAATATTATTTGATATTGTGAAAAGATGTAGGTTGTTGTAATAATATTGATTGCTGTTGTTGCATTACAAAATGTTGTTGATTCTTCATAACTTTTAATTTAATTTATGTTAATGTTAATTTTTATATTTAAGAAAATATTATATAAATACGTATGTTTAATTTACAATTTTCTTTCCTCCATCAAAATTTTATTGTTTTCATTTATTAATTATTTTAATAATAACAACTTCTAAGCTTTCAAAACTTCTTTTCAAACAAACAATTTTTGAATCATTTCTAGAAGAAAAAAATAAAAATAAAATTGTTTCAAACTTTTATTTATTTTGTTGATATTCCTACTTAATAGTATTATGTATGCTACTGATTTTAGTGATTGCGATTAGTTATTACTAAAATAAAATTTATGTTATTCTCTAGTCTAGACAATGTTCATATAAATACTACATAGGTATACGAAAGCTTTGTTGTTGTTTCGTCCAAAATAACTGAACTGAAGTTCGTATTGTAGAAAGCTGAAAGCTGTAAGCAAAAGTATAAAAATAATTTGTACTTATTATAGAATTGTGTATATACTTCACTTTTCAAAAGGGATCAAAGTGAAAATTAACAAAAAAAATTAAAATTCTTTAACTCCGGGTATTTGAAATGTCTTCAACTGTCGCGATGGCGGCATAGTCTGATCCCTTAAAGTTTCTAAATCTATGCAGAGATAAGTTTCTGGCCTTGAAAAATTATAAAATACATATAGTTAAAATTCTTCAAATCAGCAACGAACCAAACTTATTTTCATAGTTCATAATACCTGCTTTTTAAATCCAAAATTAACATAAATTACAAGAAATAATGGGCACATAATATGTTTTTTGATTCTATTTATAAAAAAAAAACATAATTATGTTGTGATTTTGCAATTAATTTTATTTAAATTGCATTAAAATTTCTATTTTTAATATCAAAAAGGGTATTTTTTTTCGAATAAAAATACTTATTTTTTTTTTTTGCTGTAATTAAAAATAGAAACTTTATGTCTATAAGATTTTATTATTTTTGTCAATGCTATGTACAAAATTTCATGTTAGATATATAAAAATTTATGGGTTTCTCGTTGTGGAAAAAATATAAATTTTGAATATGGTTTTTTTTTTTAATTATCTAGACTTCGACCGTATTAATAAAATATAAGTTCAAGTTGACTGAAATTGATGAAGTTAACTTAATTGCTTGAACAAGATAATTATTTTTCTAGAAGTTTGTGAAATTGTCTGTGATTCATAGTATCAATATCCTGAGAGCAAGCAGTGCTTAAAAATTAAATTACTGATAATACCTGATGCAATGAAATAAGTATTAAATACTAACTTGAGAAATAAGTCAACAAAATATGTGGTACACTAACTTCAAACAAAAAGTAAAATGAACTCTGGGATTAGTCTGTATTGCTGATTCTGTCAAAAATCAACATTTAACAAAAACATAAAATAAAAATTAGGAAGTCTAGAAACAGAATGTCAATTTGTGTCATCTTGTTCAATTTTTCATAAATTTTCAATGAAAGTCCTTTTAGTGTGAATGTTTTTTTTTTTTTTCATGAACAAAATAAATATATTTAAATTATTTATTTAGTTATATTTTTCGTTCCTTCAAGTTTTTATTTTTTTATTGAAAGATCAATAATAATTGAATGCAGAATTTTTCTTCTTAAAAAGTTTTTTTCCTTTAATTTTAAAAAAAGAAAAAAAAAGTTTTTAACTTTTTTCAAGTTTATATTTACCAAAAAAATTCCAATTAAGTATTTTTGTTTTTCTTTTATTTAAACCTTCTTGGAAACAAACAAAATAAAATTGTATATTATGGTTCTTGATGAACAAAAAATAAATTTATAATAAAAAAAAAAAAAATATATAATTTTTTTTCTTTTAATTTTTGAAGCACTACGAAATTTTGGCACTCAATTAATTTTTTATATTTTTCAATAAATTTAATTTATAGGTAGGTACAATTAGAGAAAAAATATATTTATTTTTAATTATTAATAAAGAATTAATTTTTTTTTTTTTTTATATATTTTGGTGCAACAAAATATTTATTTATTTATTTTTTTTTTTGATGAAAATTATTATTATTATTTTTTTATTTAATTTATTTATAATTTATATTTTTTTTCCTAAATTAGTGCACAAGTTGTGCAAGCAACTTTAATACTAAAATTCTGTAGAGAATTTTTATTTCTCTTTAATTTTTTTTTTAATGTAAATTATATAGTTTAGAAAGAAAACAAATTACAACATAAACACTTATTATTTTGTTTTGTTGTTTTGCAAAATTTATACGATAAAATGTCATTTTTTTTTTTTATGTAGATAGTTGTTGTTATAACAAAAAATGGTGAGTTGCGCGCAATATTGATGTCATTTTCATATCTGAGTTGTATATAAATTTAAGATTGTTGTTATTATTTTGAATAGTGCATTAAGAAAAGAAATATTAAAAATATTAAAACTAGCTGTCCCGCGGGAAAACCTTGTTTTGTCCTCAAAGAATTTTTTTCGGTTAAAATCTTCTGTATAAAAAACGTTTGTATAGATTGTCGAATCAATTTGATAATTGATTATTATTCGAATAACAACATAATCTATATCTATACCATCCAAAACGCACCGCACCACTTTTAATATTAGGATTTGTAGGAAAGAGGAAATCTTTAATTGTGAAATGTTAAAAATTTTCCTTTCAATTAAAAAAAATTAAAAGTTATTGACGTTTGTAGTTTTGGGAAAAAAAATTTATTTCAAGATATTAACAGAAAATAGCTATAAAATATTTTATTCATAGACATTCGTTAAATACATATTTTAATTACTTTCTTCAACTTTAAATATTTGGAAAACTCCATTATATACACCAGTTATAATCCATAATCTAAAAGATAATGAAAAAAAAAAACTTGATCAAATAGCATAATAAAACAACGTAAGAAAAATTTAAATTGAAATAAAATTTACCCATTGTCACTAATTTTGATGAAATTTCCTTTTCCATTTTGATATCCAGTTATTGAAAAATTTGTATTTCGTTTAATACTAAAAATATCCAATGATCCATCTGGTCCAGGACTAAATATGAAATTACCATTTTTTGAAAGGGCTATTGAATTTTTATACGGTAATGGCATTTTAACTATTAAATATGGTACATCCTAATGATGTATTAAATATTTAGTATTATAAATAATCAGTTATCAAT
>CAXFZM010000170.1:0-49572 GCA_964007475.1 Hybos culiciformis
ATTATACATATATGTATTAATAATATTATATATATGATATTATTCAATTAAAAACTCATCTTTAAGAATTATATTTGTTGTAATAAACAAAACTTTATTTTTCGGAAATTATGATTATTGTAAAAATCAAGTACAAAAAAAAATACAATACTGAATACTTTTCTGATTTTATCGTAAAATCAAATTTAGTAAAAAATCAATAATAATAAATTTACAATTTTATATAAGTTTATAATATCTACTAGTCGAAACCTGCGAAATATTCACCGAAGTTAAATAAATTTGGGATTTTTGAAATACATTTTTTAATAATATTTTCCAAATTTCACAGTGTTTTTTTTACTTACCTCTCTTATGCTGTTACTCTATCACACTCACAAAATGTTCATTCTTAACTCCAAAAAAATCATTATTAATTCTATTTCTATATCATTAAATTTATTTTGAAGAGATATTTTTTGAAATATGTTTTATGAAACTTTTGACAACAATAGTTATTATTAATTCCTCAAATTTTAAATTCAAAAAAAAAAATTACAGACATAGATACGTGTTCGAATGCCTATTAATATTATGATTTTCATAGAAAAGCCAAAATGTTAAGTTATGGTGAACTTCTGTGTCAATAAAATTGAATTGAAAAAAATTCTATATATTTGAAAACGAATATCACTTAACACAGATTAGAACTTACAGATCACAACTCTGTATATTTTATAAATTTATATATAATTATAACAGATTAGCCTGTTAAAATTATTCAGAATTATTATTTAGTTTTACTTTTCTTATTCGTTTTTATGAGAATTTTTTTTCTACAACAATATTTAGCTGGAAGAGTGATAAATAAATTTATAAAAAAAAAAAATTAAACTACACTACACTGTACACTACACACAATTGTAAATACTTATCTATTTATTTACATATACCTATTAAAAAATATAAATAAATTAGAAAAATTAAAAAAAAAAACAAAATTAAGAAAAATATTATTGAAACAAAGTCTTAGTCAGTGAAATAAATTGTTTTGATTTGATCGTTGAATAATTCGGTAATAAACAGATATTCGCGGATTAAATAGAAATCGCGCCCTCATGATTTTTTTTATTTTTTTTAATTGTGATTAATTTTATAAATTTAATTTTTTTTATTTTTTTATTTAAAATAGTTTTGAGGTGAAATTAATTATGTTGAAATTAATAATTATATTCGCTTGTTTAATGCAAGCGAGTGTTTTATGTGACAAAGCTCCTGCAGGGTTAGTATTTTTGAAAATACATATTTTAAATTTTTATTATTTCATATTTGTTTATTATTGAATTTGTATGCTGTTTATACGAGTTCCAAAGAAAAAAAATATTTTTATTGGGGTGTTCGATTATTTTAAACTTATTAGAATGGAATTTGAAATTAATTTGTTTGAAAAAAAAAAATTAATTTGTTCAAAAAGTTCAGAAAAATCTAAACCTTAAAAACCAAAAATTATGTATATAGTTAGTTGACAGCAAGGACAACAACGAAAACTTAAATCTTAATTTTTAATGCCAGAATTATGGAAATTAAATAAACTAACTTAAAAAAATAATGCTGCGGGAGATTGAATTGAAAAAGACTCTACCATTTTCATATTAAAGTTTATTTTTTAAAATAAGGATTAATTTTTTTTTATTCTAAAAATATAATAATTTTTAAGGAAAAAAATTAAAAATAAATATTTTTAAAACCTAAATTAAAATCATTATTCTTTAACAAGAACTAGAACAAAACTGAAAACTCTTATACGAAAGAAACATTAGACCCATATTTTAAAAATGCCATCGTAAGATCAAAATTTGGTATCATTTACACGATTTTATTTAAACACAACTATGTCGTTTGTTCGTTTGCATTAATGGATTTGAGGAAAGCTCCCGATTTTTTTCCAGAATTCGGGCTGTAGGAACTTAAAAAACTGTTAAACTCCCAATTGTGTCAAGATGTCGGGATGTGGTCTAAAATTATATTTTGATTGAAATTTTTCGAATTTTGGTCTAAAATTGTATTTTGATTGAAATTTGTCGAATTTTGGAAATTGTAAATAATGCTAAGCCTCTAATTTAACATTAACCAAACCTTAAATAAATGGATGTACTTTCAAGTCTATTGATGTGAACATTGAAATTGATGAGCATTTATTTTAATTTTCTAAAAAAAAAAAGTCTCTTAGATGATAAATTTCATTTAACAGAATTATGTACGAAAATCCTGGCTAAATATAAAAATAATTAGTTGTACGAAATTTCAACATTATAATTAAATTCTATTTTGTTGAAATTCAACAAATTTGGAATTCTATTTTCACTCCTATTATCAATTAAAACAATTCTAAAAAATTTGCGTATCAAACACTTAATTCCAATAATATTAACTACAAAATTTTAAACACAATGAGTCAAATAATCAAAAAGTTATTTCATAATAATATCACACTAAAAAATTTTTTTATTTTTATGTTCGTTTTTGGGAATTAAAATTTAAGATTATATTTTAATTTGCTATTTCATCAGAAATATAATATTGAAAAAGTCATTTTTAATTTTAAAAAGATTAATTTTAAATTCTTATAATAAATACATTATTCTTTCGAGGATATATACAGTGCCGTAACTAGGCAGGTGCAACAGGTGCACTCGCACAGGGCCCAGGATCTGGAGGGGCCTTGGAAATGGTAAACGAAAAAAAATAATCGATAATAAAAAATTTTATAAATAAAAAAATTCGGATCTCGGGATTCACACTTATAGATGATCCGAAAATTAATCTAACGCAGGTAAGTTTTTAATTTTTTTTTTCTATTTCATAGATATTATCATATTCAATTCTAAATTTTATACTGTACCGCAATTGAAAATTTCTATAGTGCTTCACCCTTAAAAAAATTTAAAAATTTCAAATTCTGAATTTCAAATTCCTAATGTATTTTGTTAGTGTAATTTAATGTCAAAAAAAAGTTTTCGGGTGAACACTTTTTTTCACTTTTTTTCATAAATTTCAAATATTAATAACAAAGCTGCCAGAGTAGGATTTTCTTTCCCTAAATTTAGAGAATTTTATTATACTGGGGAAAAATTATGAACAAAAAATTATTGTGCAAAAAAAATCTCAGGAATTTTGCGGAATTTTTTTCATCTGGCATGTCTTTTTTTTTTGATTTGACAATTAGAATGACAGAACTTGAATTTAACATTTTTTTTTGTTGTTGTTAATTTCAAATACACGCTCTGAGGCGTGTATTTGAAATTCACAACAACAAAAAAAAATTTGAAATTTTACACTAACAAAATACATTAGGAATTTGAAATTCAGAATTTGAAATTTTTAAATTTTTTTAAGGGTGAAGCACTTATATTCAATTCCAATTCCAAATTTTCGCATATATTTATTTTTATCATGAATTAAATGAAACGTATTGTGGTGTGTGTTTTTTAGTTCAAATTTTTTTCCGTTTAGACCTTTAGTCATTATTAAAGTGAAAGCAGCATAAAAAAGCTTATTGCCAGTTTTCATAGTACAATTGGATACTTTATTTGATTAAAATTGGCGTTATGAGCAACTGAGAACTATCTGCAACGATTTTTTCTTCTGGTTGGTTCGTTTTTGGAATCAACCAGCGTTTTTGATCTAAATAAATAACTTATGTAATTAAAGTATAGTATAAAGATTTCAATATGTACGAATTCGACTGTGAGATACAAAGCTTCAAATTTGAAGCATCGATGCTTATACGTAATATTAAAACTGAAACTCCACTTCAAATTTTGCAGGCACTTCATGATTTTGTCTTATCCAAACATTAATATTGCTCTGCGAATATTTCTCACTCTTCCAGTTTCTACTGCATCGTATGAAAGCAGTTTTAGTAAGCTAATCAAGCTAATCAAGAATTATTTAAAATCCACTATAGCACAAGATAGGCTATCCAATCTTTCAATAATATCTATTGAATATAACATTGTAAAAAATAAACGAATGTTATAAACGAATTCGCAAAGTGCAATTCAAATAAAAGCATTTATAAAAAAATATATGAGGTGTCATGGGACAACCGACAGAAGCGAAGCTTCTTACTCCTAAAAGTTTTTTTTTTTTTTTAATTTAAATAATATATATACAATACTATGTATGTACTAGTCATCATATTCTATCATGGAAATAATTGGTTTGTGGTAGCTAAAATAAGAGACAAATGTTTGTGACTATCTTTTGTTGACATATCTGGAAAATTCACAATTTTTTTTTATCTCTAATGTTTTCTGGTTTTAATACTCTAATTTTCGCAATAAACTTTACACAATTTATAACTACATATTTATAGCTACATATTTTTTAACACAAGTCCAAAGTAATATAATATTTATAACTAGATAATATCAATAAATTTGGTTTTTGGGCTTCCGTTTTTTAAATTGAATTCACGCAACAGAATAATATTAATCCAATTAAGTAAATAAATTGTCAATGTATTAATAAGAAATCAAAAATATCGAATTTATCAATTAAATTTCGTAAATATAATTATATTAGAATTTATTTAAAATTTTAAATTAAATTGACCTAATATAAATGTTTAAAATTTTTTGCAAGTTGCTAGAATTATCTTTTCCGACAAAAATTTGTGGGATTTGCGGCGCCACTGACCACCCGTCCGCCGCTCCGCCCCTCACCGTTTTTTTTCAAAATAGGTAGCTCCGGTGAAATAAAGATTACCTGACCAAAAATTTTGGGTAGGGAGCTACTGTTAGAGTCTTCGCGGCTCAAAATATGCATAAAAATAAATTTTTCAAAATTGGTAGCTTCGGTGAATTAAAAATTACCTGATCAAAAATTTTGGGTAGGGAGCTACTGTTAGAGTCTTCCCGGCTCAAAATATGCAAAAAAAAAAAATTTCAAAATAGGTAGCTCCGGTGAAATAAAGATTACCTGACCAAAAATTTTGGGTAGGAAGCTAAGGTTAGGGTCGTCTCGGTTCAAAATATGAAGAAAAAAAAAATTCTTTCAAAATAGATAGCTCCGGTGAAATAAACACTACCTGACCAAAAATTTTGGGTAGGGAGCTACGGCTAGGGCTCGGCTTAAAATATGCAAAAAAAACACACGAAGCAGTCTTATAATAGCAATAAATTTAATAGTTGTATGTATTTTATTTTATTGCACATGTTATTATCTTTAATTTTATAACATTATTTTACAAATCTCAATCCATAAATTCATTAACTGTCATTACTTTAATATTGTCTTCAGTAAAATGAACATATGTTGTATTCTTAAATTCTAAATGCAAAGTTTTTATTGGTTCCAATTGAATATAGCCATTAGAAGATAGCTTATAGTTTGTAATATTCTCATGATCAATTTCTACATAAACAAATAATGCTGGAGCTTGAACAGTTACCGCTATACTAACACTGCAAATTGGATGTTGACAAATCTGTGATGATATTTCCACCTGAAAATTATTTTATTGTTTCAATTGATTTTTCATATTAAAATTACAATCTGAATAAATATACCTTCAAATTAGGATCAACCATTCCGACTGCATTCTTTATTTTATCAGGGAAGTAAAAAGTATTTGAAATTATTTTGCCATTTTTATCCTGTAGCAAAAACTCTATAAAACAATTTTTTTTATTGAAACCGTCCGTTAAAATTTCAGTTATATTTAATCTTTGTGCAAGCTTTGCGGTGTTGGATTTCTAAAAAATTAAAATAACTTATGTAATTAAAAAAACTGGAGCAGAGACATCAATTTTAGGTATAAAATTAAATTCTTTAATGTTAATTAAATGACCTTATCAAATTTCAGTTCTTCTTAGATTTTGAAGAGGGAAATATTTTTGTACGGAATCAGAGGTTTAATTACCATTTTTATTTCTATTGATTTAGTTTTTCTTGGAAATAGTTCACTCCAAATATAAACATTATATTTAATGTTTAGGAGCGTGTCATCTTCATCAATTGTATCCCGGGAAACATAAACATTGATATTTCCGTCAGAGGTTCCATGTGCAATGATTGTTAATGGTGCAAGAAAATCTTTAGCCCAATAATGCAAAATTTTGTAATTCCCATAATAATCTATACTAGACCAAGATGGTGCAATCCAAACATCATTTAATTGCCAATATAATGCTCCCATGGTATGAGCATCAGAATTTCTTTCTCTTCGATAAACTTCTGTTTCAATTTTTGTGACCATAGCCTGCGACAATTGACTAAAATAAACTAAAGCTGGCCAATATTTGTTATCATCAGGCACTGGCAATGGTAGATGTCTTCTAACTAATTGTAAAATGGGAAAATTTCCCATAGGATGATGTTGTCTGTGATCAATAAGATCTGATAATTTATCGTGTTCTCCTCTTACTCGTTTCCAAACGGCCAGTGATGGTAAACTTTGGAAACCGTACTCGGATGCAAATCTTGGTTTTGGATATATTTCTGGATCCCAACCATCTTTAATGTAATCGTAGTGATGAACTGAAATTAAATATATGTAAGCAAAAGAAGAAATAATATAACTTAAAAACGTGAAAAGCTTTGTTTATGATATTTCATAATTGGCGTTATTCGAAAAGCTGTACATTTTGGGTTTTTCGTCTATTAGAAAAAAAAAAAAAATTACATATTTCTCAATTTCGGCTTCGATAAATTTAGTGAAATTTAGTACTTTGAAATACTATACTTACTATCTCCGTATAAAGTACTCTGAGGATTTTTAGACAAATAATCTTCTTTTATAGTTTGAATTCCATTTGATGGTGATGATGTTAATGGGTCCGGTCTGGAATCGTTAAAAATAGTTCTCAATTCTTTATCTATTGTGTCTACATATAATGTTCGATAATCTTTAGCAAATCTATCATACTCTGATGCTGTACCGTACCTAGAAAATAAAAATTACGAAAGCTTACTATTAATCAGAAGACGAGATGATTATGGCTTTCAAAAGTTTTGACACAATTACTGATGTTTTTTTATATCGTTCACATTGATATTAACTAATTTAAATATTATTGATATATTTACCAATTTTGTATTAAAGCTGCTTCATTTTCATTATTCCCAGCTAATATTGCAATACTTGCATGATGTGCTATACGTCTTACATTTTGAACAATTTCTGTTTTTACTGATCTAAAATATTTAAAAAGTAATATTAAACTTAAACTATAAGTTTCCTCTGTCCATACTTTAAAAACGCATCATGCACAGGGTACATAGCACAAGCAAACATCATATCTTGCCATACCAAAATACCATATTGATCAGCTAAGTCATAAAAATAATCAGACTCATAGATTCCACCACCCCAAACCCTCATCATATTCATATTTGCGCTTTGCATTGAATCCATTAAATGTCGAACTTAAGAACGGATTCAAGAATTTAAAAAAAAAACAATCAAAAATTAATGATTTATAAAAAAAATACCATGTACATATATTATTATAGTACTTGTACAGTGCACTTACTTCTTTCAAAATTGTGTCCCAATTCTGGTAGAATATGCGAAGGAATGTAGTTGGTACCCTTCATAAATATTGGATGTCCATTTACTTTGAAATAAAAACTTAAACCTTCACCAGCTAGAATTAAATTCCCAATAAGGCCGGATTATAAGAAATCTAAGATCAAGAAAACTTACATAATTTATATTGAATAACTTCAATTGTTCGAAATCCAACTCTAATTGACTTTTGGGAAACTGTTAATTGACGCAAATTCCCGGCATTCCCAGAAATACTAGACTTGAATGTGAAATGTAAATGATACAATTTTTGTGGTCCATATCCATTAGGCCACCAAAGTTGCACATTTTTCTCGAATTTAGTATCGAATTCCAAAACTTTATCAATGATTGGTCTGTCAATTTGTATTGGTTTGTCTGTCAATTCCCTACAAAAATTATAAAGTTTTAAACTGCTCACAGAGCCAATGACACTAAATATATACATAAAAAAATTCCTAATCACATTTCCTAAGTTCATTCAAATATTCAATTACAAATTTCTGAGCTTTTTAAGCTGCTTTTTAATTTTAACAGGACTGATTCGAAGCCCGAACTCTGAAATCATATTGTTCAGAGTATAAAATTCATTTAAATAAATCATACGAAAAATAATAAATTATTGGCAACAGTAATCAAAAACCAAGAAATGATTAAATTCTAACACATTAGAGATTAGTGATAAAAAATAATATCCAAAGGTCTAATTTGTCTCAGTAGTTTTGTTGTCTGTTAATTAATTGGAGAGTATAAAAATCTCACTCATCTAACTAAATACTTGACTGCTATTTTAATATTACACTTTTTACATGAACAATTGTAAAATTTTTTTGTATATTTCATGTAAATAATAAAAATGTTTAAATAAAATCATTAGGATAAATTCATCTATTTTTTGTCACATTACGAGTAGTGTGGTGTGAACTAGATATACATATGGTTTTTTTAAGAAAATAAACGATTTTTTACACGGCAAAGAAAATCAATTGTCCATTTATAATATTCTTAGTTTCGCCTTCTAGATAAACTTTAGTATTCATTTTCCAACTCCCATCAGGCATTACTGAAACTCTTGCATCTACATCACGAATTACAACTGAATCATAAAATTCTAATGTAACTGACTTCCTGTTATAAAATATATTATAATCATATAAGAGTGGTTTTCGAATGTTAAAATTCATGAATGTACCATATCCCCATTGAAGGAGCTGCTAAGCCCCAATCCCACGAAAAACTAGCTTGCATTTTCCTTATATAATTCATATGGCATTCACCGTTATATCTGCTAGGCGGACACTCGGGTGGAACATATGCTTGAGCTGAACTGGTTTTTGCTGCCTTAACTGGAGATTTTAATTTGACTTCCAAATAATTATCACCCTTAAATAAAATAGTTATTCGAAATCAATTTATATAGGTTTCATCACAGAATTCATTAATTTTTTTTAAAAATCAAAATTTTTTTAATACCTCTATTAAAAATTCTCTCACATCGAAGCTGTAACGTACAAACATATTATCAGTTTTCCCCAAATAATAGCCATTCAAATATATTCTTGATACAGTATCAATGCCATGAAAAACCAAATTTTTGACAGTCACACTAAGTTTGTCAGTCGATTCAAATGTACATGAATAAGTCCAATCATCGTATGACAACCACCTTAAATGGATATCATTTTTTGAATGTAGAACATAATCTTCAGATTGTCCAATTGATTTTGAATATTCTGAATAAACTCCGGATGGAATATTTACATTCTCAATTTTAATTGCTAAAATTAGAAATTGAATTACGAAAATTATAAAAAATTATAGTATTTTATCTTACTTATGTGTATGAAAATAAAAATATTGTTTTTATTATTGCATTCTAATTCTATTTAATAAATAAAAAAAAAAGAGAAAACTTGAAAATTTATCTTCATAAAATTTCTTTAAATTTGTAGAAAAATGTAGAAAAACACTTGTAAGAAGTATATTAGTCTTAAAGATTGGTAAAGTAAGACAATTTCAATAATATTGATTGGTTCAAGTTTAAAGTATATGTTTTTACTTTTAGTTGATAAAATTAGAAGTATTTGAAAATTAAAATCAAGAATCAATAAAATAAATAAAATATATGTATAAAGTTCTTTCTAAGCCTTTAAAATTAAAAACAACTTTTTATTTATAGTTATAGTTAAAAATATCTAAATCCATTTATTAGTTTGTTTTCATCTAGACTATACATGGGTTATATTTTTTGTTCATTCGAAATTTTAACAAAGGTGTTAACAAAATTTTCCCATTTAATTTTGATCATAGCACTTCCTGTTAAAATTTCGTGTTACAAATTTTCATAGAAGATTTTAATTGTGACCACGTCTTACAAGCATAACATTGTCTACATTAATACGATACAGATATGAGGCTTTCGTTAAAAAAGAAATTTATTAAAACTAATACTTGTTGTGAAAAATTTTTGTTTTGAGGAATTTTTATTTCACAATTACGATAAAATTGGGGAAAAATAATTTGCATAATGTTAACAAATACTGTCTGTCCTAATTCTGAAACTACGAAAAATCTAATTTTTTTCATACAAGATTTTCATTGTTCGACTTGATCGACATTCTGTGATGATTTTTAAATTTATTTTAATTTATTTAATCCAATATGTTGAGTCCTGAAGAAGTTTCCAGTAAAAACGAAATTTATCTGTGTACTGTATGTATTCATAAGTATGTTTCGTCGCATTTTATTACAATTACAATTAAGATTGAACGTAGAAAATTTATATTTTCATAGCACGATTTTGCGTCGATCAACAAAACAAAATAAAAATTTAAAAATAAGAGAACTTCAATTTTTGTGCTAAATCCGTTGATGACGTACTTTTTGCATACACGAATAAATTTTCAAAATTATTTTTTCACAGTAACATAATATTTAATAATATAAATTAAAAAAAAATTTAAAAACAAACTTATTTGTTGATCTCTAAAAAGAGAAAATAAAAAAAAAAAATGAAAATTTGTCTCATACACCTTTACATGACTATAAATAAACCATAGTTAGTTTTCTTTTAACTGAGCTGCCCCAGGCTTTTATTTATAGTCATAGTGGCTCAGACATATTTTCATTACTTTCTTTTTTATTATTTTCAACTTTTTAGCTCAACAAATTGTTAATCACATTACACGGCTTATTGCATTCTAGTCGTCGTACCTTTTCATTTGCTACCCATGTCGGGGGTTTAGAAGGACATTTTGTGGTGCCGCTATAGTAGGTATCTTAAAATTGAATATACTATATTTATATTGTATTGTATACAGAGCCGGAGATGTGTACAACATTTTAGTAAGATCGGATATGTTGGGAACTATAGTTGAAAAATCAATTTCAATGTTTGTCCCATCTCTGTTTGGATCGTAGTTAAATAAAAGTTTTTAAAAAATTAAATTTTTCGCAAAAAAAAACAATAAAAATAAAACAAATATGTAATAAATTGCAATTTCTTTTTTTTTTACTTACATTCATTTTTATTCGTCAATGTCCAATTTTCTTTATTCAATTCAATTACTTCAATTTGACGACAATAAATGGTCCCAAGCGATATTATTAAAATGATTAAAAGGGATAATTTCATTGTTGCTAATATAATTTTTTGTTATTATTATTATTATTATAGGTATATACAAAATTAATTTAAAATATCACAAATAGAGCGTATAATTGTTTATTACTTAGTTTAGTGTCCACAAACATCTAAATAATAGAGCGTGCATAGATATTTTTCAAAAACTGCTAATTAGTTTGAATACCACGGTCTTATTAAAATCAATTAAAACTAATTTAGAAATAAAATACCTATCTTTTTAAAATTTATTTTCTTATCAATTTTATTATCAATTTGTATTTTCATTTTTGTTTGTCGAAATAATTTATTGATTGGCATAAAAATCTATTTCACTTTCATTTTATAATAAAAAACAAATTTCAAAAATAAATAAAAAATTGACTAAAAACTTTTCAGCCGGATTTTATTGTGCGTTAATAAAAACATCAAAAGAGTTCACTTCAAGCAAACCAAAAATCGGGAAATTAAATTTAAATGGCTAATCCAATAAATATCGTAGAATAAGAAACGACTCTTCACATTACTATAAAGTGTGTGTACATACTGTGTACCAGGCACGAAGCGTGAGTTTTTCAATATCGGAAGCACACTAAAAGAATTTACTGCTTTTTAGGCTTACAAATAATACAGTATTAAATAAGGCAAGATATTGAAATGCTCTGAAATACATAGGTTCATTTTAATTATTTTGAAGTTAACATATGTACATTTAATATTTATTACAAAATTGATCCGAATTATTTGAATATCTAAAGATGATATCGTTTTATTGTATCTTCAAATCACAAAAAAAATCAAATTAGTATACTTTTCAGCGCAAATAATGAATTTCCTTTACTCATTATTCTTATTCTTATACATAATTCCTTTCCTACATTCTAATGTTTTTTAGGCGGTAAATTTAGTGTCTCTGCTACTAAAGCAAATTAAATTCCTATCCCTTTCATATTTTGAGAATGCATAATTTAAAATCATTATTCGCTACATTGAAATTTAGTTTAACGCCTGCTATGAAATTTAGGCGTTAATAAAAATTCCATACTAAAAATAATGATTTCAAAAATTTTTCCATTAGTACAGAATTTCAGTATTGAAAAGCGACATCTGGATCTGATTATATAATCAATACTGAAATTCTCTTTGAATGGGAAATTTTTTGGAATCATAATAATGAATTAAATTTTTGCATTCTTAATATTAGAAAGCGAATAGAAAGAAATATGTATTGTAAATAAAAGGTAATATAGGGGTAATTCCTATTGAATGCAAGTTCTGAATGCATTATTCAAATTTTAATCTATGATTTTTTTGTTAAATATTAAAATCATTAAAATCATTTCTACGGAAGCACTCAATACGTTCAATATATGAAGGATTCGTCCCTGCTGTGTACATATTTTACGAATTTCGACACTAAAATGAGCAATATAGAAACAGAATATTATACATACTTTAAAGGTTTATTTGTTATAGTTCTAAGAATATAGTTCTAAGAATAATAAGATAAGCTAAGCCTTTGGAACAAAAGATTATTCATGTTGGTTTCCAATAAAAAAAAAGGTTGAAAAATTCTTAGACATGCTAACAACAACTACCCCATATGTAATGTTCTTAGATGTCGTTGTTGAAATGAAGGCGTTTCTATATAGAAAGTTGGATTAGTTTGGCGCTTGAAGAGGAAAATCTTATATTATACCTACATATTTGTTTGCACAAATTTGTCAGTTGCAACGAAAAATAATTAACTTTCAAAACTTTAGATAAAAAATTCTTGTTTTTTTTACACAACACGTATGCTTTGATATGGACAAATTCAAAAATCTACACTAATTTCAGTCCCAAGTGGGAATCGAGCCGGCCCTCAGATACCTTAATACTACTAATTACGCCAGGATAGTCTCACTTTATCCTACATACACTTAATTTAAAACATTTTTTAATCTTTTAACAGTGCAAAAATTAAGTAACAAACATATTTTATTTTATTCTTATTCTTCCTGATTCATTTATTTTAGTAATTTTATATTGAAACCAAAAATTATAACAAATCCAAAAAATCCAGAGATCTGCACATTAATCTTACGTATTACTTTCTTGGTTTTATTTTTATAAATCACAAAATAACAACACTCAACATAATTTCATTACATATTACCAATAATATATTATTAAATTAAAAGTCACGCACTCACTAATTAATTATTATTAGACCGGTAAAAATGTATACATATTTATAATAAAAAAGAAATAAAGTTATTGTCGTTGCGATATTGATAATAACACTGAACTAACCATTTTATTTAAATTAAACACTGACTGAGTAAATAAAAATAAAAAAAAATGATATCAAATAAATTGATAACAAAATTTGTTTTGTTAGGCCCAATTAGTTAACAAAAAAAAAAAAGAGACCAGCATTTATATAATGATGTAAAATGAAAATGAGGCGCCACGAATTAGGAGCTAATGAACTAGAACCTAAAAGCAAAAAATGAACTAGGACCTAAAAAAAAATTAAAAATATTTATATGAACTAGGACCTAAAATAAAATGAACCAGAACCTAAAAAAAAAATGAACTCGAACATAAATTTTAATTTTTTTTTTAGATCGTTGTTTCTTTTTTTTAGGTTCTCGTTCATTTTGTTTAGGTTGTAGTTCATTTTATTAGTTTTAGTTCAGGGGTGGGGAACCTGCGGCCTTTTGGAGGATAAAAGGCGGCCTTATGCTTCGGTTGAAAAAAGGATAAAATGCAGCTTTCTTGGCATTAAACTTCATTAAAGTTAAACAAATAGGTACTTCTTATTATCTTTTTTTCACAAAATACTTTTTATTGTGCTTGTATTTCTTTATTATGCATATACATATACATATTAAAATAAAAAGTATAGCTAAGAATCTAATCATACCTACTTATGTTCAGCATTAAAACTACTATGTGCGGCCTTTCTTGGGAAATGGGCATAGTCAATGCGGCCTTTATATCTAAAAAGGTTCCCCACCCCTGTTCTAGTTCATTTTTTTCAGGTTCAAGTTCATTTTTTAACTATATAATCTTAAATTTTTTATTATTGTTTCCAGTTTATTTCTTTAACTTTTCAGCCAAAATGTATGTGGATAACGGGCGACCTCTACCGCGTCCCATTTGCTTCGAAGCGCGCCAAAAAAAAGCCATAGGGCGTTCAGGGGAAGTGGCAGCCGTCCTCCATTCCCCGAAACACTTATTCCACGTAGCCTACAAATGAAATACAATGTACACCTCGTACTTCTTATAGATTTTTTTTAAGGTGTGAACTTTCTCATTAGCATCACATGTACATATAAAATTAAGTGTTGACCTTTGGGCTTGTCAATAATAAATTATGTATTACTATTTCTTACTTCCAAATAAAAACTGTATCCAGCAACAAAAAAATACATGAGCATTAACATTATTTGTTAAACTATATATAGCACTGAGTATGTGATTCTCTTCTTTGCAAGCAATTTATACAAGTATACATTGTAGTCTACTCTAAAACAAGAAAATCATATATTTTACCTCTGAAATGATCCGTAATTTAGTATAAAAATTTACTTATTTATACTAAATAATATTGTTAACTATATATAATAGAAAGAGTTAACATTATGGTGTTTGCATTTTAGTTATTTTACTATTGTACATAGATTAAGATGCATTCTTACATTCAACTCTAAGTTAAAGTCTCAACATACTTGAAATGAATATAAAATTAATTTTGTACTAATATTTTGCGATTTTTTTATTTTGCCAAATTACATTGATTATGATTTTTTATATATTTGAACTTAACTCGTTTTAATTGGAAAATCTATAGTACAATTTAAAATGTACGCTTGAAAAGAAATTTGATCAAGAAAATAATGGTAAATTATTCCATTCCACAATTAAAATTTAATCAATTAAGTAAAAATTTGAATTAAATAAGAGTTGATCTATGTGTGAAGTTCGCATAATTTATTTATATCGTTAGCAGATAGTAATTTTTGTTTTTAATAATTATTTAATTTTTAAGGGCCGTTTGCACCGATTAAACTTAAAAGTTACACTTAACTAAGTTCTATTTAAATTTAAGTTAAACTTAAATTTAAGTAAGTTGCTTTGAAAAAATTATGATAAACTTAACTAAGTTTTACTTAATTAAATTTCCCATGAATTTTCCTGTCAAATAAAAAAAAAATAATATTTCCAAAAATAAATAAATAATTTTTTTTTTTATTTTGGAATTTAGTTGAAATTATACAAATTAATTTTTAAAAAACTGTAAAAAACTATTGCTAATAAAAATATAAAAGTAAGAACGGTTAAAAAAAAAGAAAAAAAAAAAAGAACTGTCCAAATTTGACATAGAAAAAAAATTTGATTTGTTGTCAACAAAAAAATATTTTGTTATAATTTTAGGTTTAGAGTTTAGATAGTAATTTTTGTAGGTATTTGTTCCTAATAAAATATTTTTTAATACAAATATTGAATTTAACTAGAACTTAAAATTTTAAGTTCACAAAATCTATCACCTAATTTAAATTTAACCATTGATTATGAATACACAAATACACAAATACCCAGCTTCATACAACACTTTTTTCCCCATTTTTGGTATTTTTATGTGAAGGTGTTAGTAAAACTAAATAAAATTATTTTCAAATATTTATTTTATTTTGTTTTACTAATGCATTCACATAAAAATACCAAAAATAATTTTGTATGAAGCTGAACTTAAGCAATTTTAAGTGGAACTTTAAATTTGGTGCAAGTAGTTAAGTTAGTGTTACTTTGATACTTAACTAAAACTTAAAAATTTAAGTTTAATCTGTGCAAACGGCCCCAAATTACATATTATTTTAATTTGTTTAATTAAGTTTGTTCAGGCAGTGATGCATGTTAATTGTACAATTACCAGTTGTACAATGTTCCAAAATACCACTTGTAAAACTTAAAATTAGAATTATACGTCTAGTTTTTTGGATTGTGCAACTGGTAAAAAAATCCACTTGAACAATAGAATACTTGTACAGAGAAATATAATTTCTACAGAATCTAACTTATTGTACAATCAAGTTGTATATTTTCGACCAGTTGTTCCTGCGCAGCTTCAGGGATTAAAACTTCATATTTCCGAACTTGACCTAAAGCTAAGCAAATAAAGGCGTTTTCGCGTGTTTGTGCGGAGCTTCAGGGATTAAAACCTTCCTTTTTCGAAAGTTAACCAATGCTATGTGAGCAAAGCCCTTTTTTTTGTAAATTGTACAAGTGGTTAGTTGTAGAACTGGACTATTTTTACCACTTGTAGAGAGAAAAATACCATTTGTACTTTTTTTGCCATAGAAATTTAAAAGTTGTATATAACTGGCAATTCCACAACCCGGTTGTAATTTGGATTGGAACAAATTATAAAAAATATCATAAATGTTCACAATAGAATTCACGGAATAAAAATCTTTTATCAAAATCCAATCTTATCAATTTTATTATTTCATGCCTTTTATTAGTAATATATATTTTATTGGGATAAGTTTATTTGTACCTATAAATTCAGTTTTGTTAAAAATTTGATAAACTTTTGTATTATTTGTAATAGTCGTCCTTCCGACCGTTATGAAACTTCATAGTTCATATTTAATTTTTGTTTTTTATTACCAACTGTGAGGTTGTTTTTGTCAGAATTTCATGAAATAATTAAATAAAGGTTGTTCACTTAACATTATTATGTTCCGATATGATATAATATTATATAAAAAAAATGTTAACTGGTTAATTTAAATTTTGTACTGAACAGCCCATCATTTGTAGCCACTGTTATTTCATAGTTTGTTTAAATCTTTTAAGTATTAACTTCAGTCGGCAGTTCTATGACTGCTTCGTGTGTTTTTTTTTAATTTTTTTATTCGCAGAGCATTGTTAATTTTGAATTTTTCTTTGTTTTTTTTTCGCGCCTCTTCCGTTTGATTACTTCCGTTGGATTACTTCCGTTGGATTACTTCCGTTTGTTTACTTCCGTTTGATTTTACTTCCACATCCTTTTTTTTTCATTTCACTCTCCATTCAATATCCTCCGTAAAGAAGCTTCTATTTATATAATTCTTTGAATTTATTTAATTAAAAATTATAATTTTTTGACAAAAAATAACAAGAACATAAAACAAATTCAATTTTTTTTCTTTAATAAAAAATTAAAGGCCATGAAGCGTTTTTTAAAGTCAATATTTAAAAATTAAAGTGTATTTAAAATGAAAAACTCTTATTTGAAAATACCACAATTTTATAAATACCCAATCCACAATTAAAAATAAAAATACACATTATTATTAATGTTTTTAACTAAGGTAAAATAGAAAGTATTATTCACCAGTGCCATAGTGATTGTTTTATCTTCTTCTGAAAAATGTTATGTGAACATTTATTAGGATAATTTTATTTTTTTTAATTGGGTTATAAGCGAGTCACACTACAACTAAAAAGCCACTACTTATGGTGGCTTTTTGAAATGCGTTCACACTTGCATTATTTTGTTTTTTTTGTTTTTTTTCTCTTTTTGTAATATCTTTTTCCTTTTTTTTCCGAAATATTTTTTACTTTTTTCTTTTTTTTTTCTCTTTTTGTAATATCTTTTTCCTTTTTTTTCCGAAATTTTTTTTGTTTTTTTATTCGTTTTTTTTTTAAAAATAGCCGCCAACTTCCTGAAAGTATGCAATTCTTAGTTTATTTTTTTCTCACAGAGCTCATTTGTTATTTGATCCCTGATTTTCTAGTGGCTTTTTGAAAAGCCACTAGCTTTTTTTCTTTTATTTTGTATGGAAAAAGCCACTAAATAGCCACAACGATGATAGCTTTTTCAAAAAGCCATTAAAAAGCCGAAGTGTGACAGCCATATTACACATTTCCCTAAAAGTCTGCTTGTATAATTGTATATGCATATATATTAAGAATAAATTATTTTATTAGTTTCATTATCTTGAAATAAGTTTAAAAGGTCAGATTAAATGTTTATTCAATTATATTACTTTTCAGTATATGAACGTTGATGACATATGAGGTTGAGCATAAGTTTTTTATTTTATACTATAGTTCAGTAGTGATTTATTTTTCAGTTCAAGGCTTGCATTCGCAAAAATAATTATAGAACATGATAAAATTTCAAATTAATTATTAAAGTTTGAATAAAATATTAAAATTAAAGTTCTCACTTTTTATTGAGGTTTTTATGTATACCTAACCCGGAAAAATAAGTAAAGAAAACATACATATATCCAAGAAAAGTTAATTATGGTTTTCAATGATGATTGATCAGATATATGTGTCAGTAGTTCAATTTATTATAAATTTATTTCGTTTTTTGTTACAGATATTACACAGTGATAGCACCTGGAACAGTTCGTTCAAACTCAGAATATACTGTGGCTGTAACATCACATGGAACTTCATCTAAAATCAAAGTTGGCATACTTAGTGATTCTTTTAAGGATGAAAAAACTGTTGATGTTGATAAAGATCATACTGAAACCGTCAAATTTTCGGTAAACAAAATATTTCTTTCCCAAAAATAAAATTACAATTTATTTTTTCTTTCAGCTCCCTGAACTTAAAGAAGGTCAATATAAATTGACAGCTGAAGGTTTGTCTGGTATTGAATTCAAAAACACAACTACATTAAATTTCGAACGAAAGTATTATTCAGTATATATTCAAACTGATAAGGCTACCTACAAACCAGGTGATTTGGTTAGGTTCCGCATTTTAGTTTTGGATGGAAACACAAGACCTATTGATTTAAGCAAAACAACTGTTGTGGTTGCAATCAGTGTAAAATTGATGTTTTTAATTTAAAATTCTTTGCTATACATAATTTTTACTTCTAGGACTCAGCCCAAAATAGAATTAAACAGTTCAAAAAAATTGAATTAAAAAAGGGTGTATACTCTGAGGAATTACAATTGTCTAGTTTCCCGGTTTTGGGTGATTGGAAAATCGAAGTTTCAGTTGGTGACCAAAAAACTGAAAAAAAATTTGAAGTTGCTAAATACGTTTTACCTAAATTCGAAGTTCTAATTGACACACCAAAAGATATTATTCTTGAGGATAACATAGTTGTGGCAATTATTCGTTCTAAGTAAGTTTATTACAGAATTTACAAAATATTAAAAGAAAGAAAAAAAGCCGGTTTTTTTTCCTAATTTTGTTTAATTAGTGATACCTAAATCTATTTTATGTGCAAAAAGAAGCTACAATACAACCAAAGTGTGATTAATTCATTCTCGTTTTAGTGACTTAATTCTTCATGTTTCTTATAATTAAAAAGAATTATGTATATTAATTTCAATAATTAAATTCATTAAATAATCAAAAAAATAAAAAATTAAGTTCCTAAATCGTTTAAGGTACACTTATGGTAAGCCAGTTAAAGGTAAAGCTATTGTAACAATTAAACCCTATTCTTTGCAAGACCAAGTTTTGAAAACCGAAAAGATAGTGGCAATTGATGGAAAAGGACGCGTTGAGTTCAATTTGAGTGATGATTTGAAATTTTATTTAAAGTTGAACAATTATATTCCTCCATTAGAAATATTAGCAATTGTTGAAGAAGAATTGACAGGTTTAAAGCAAAACTCCACCGCTACTGTGAATGTTTGTAGGAATCGTTACAAAATCGAATCATTATCGAAAAATGTATATTATTACATACCCGGAAAACCACTTGAAATTAAGGTAAGTAATTATGTGAGATTTGCTAAATTTATGTTCGTGTTGCATTGTGTATTGTGATGTTTGAAACGTTGCATAATATTTTTTAAAATGCATGAAACAAATATAAAATTGTAGGCTTGTTGAATGTTGCCCAAGTGTTGGAAATTTTTTAAATAAAATTGAAAGGATTAACAATGTAGTTTTTGCTATTAATTAAAGGTAATAGTTAAACTATTCGATGGAACGCCTGTACAAGACTCAAAAAATTCGGTTGTATTAGAAGTAGAAGAAGCGGGTTCTCCACTTGTAAGACCCATTTACAAGAATACCGTGCGGGCAACTCAATTTTCTGAAGAAGTTGTAAGTACACCAACAACAACATTACCACCAAAACCGAAAACACTGACTATTGAAGCTAAATTAGATGAAAATGGCATAGCCAAATTTGAAGTCGTCATTCCTACTGATTTCGAGAAGAATTACTACTCTTTAAAAGTAAGTTGCTCTAATAATGTTATAGATATCATTATTTTATTTAAAATAATAACGATTTTATAATAATAACAATAAATCATCAGGTAAAATATTTAGAACAAACAAGTTACTTGGGATCACTGATCAAAAAACAGCCAAAACTTATTTCAGGAAATCATTTTAGTATAGAAATCCAAACTGAAAAGTAAGATGTTTTTTTTCGAATGTTGTTACTTCACATGTTTATAAGCGACTAAATAAATTTAAATAATATGTAAGTGTACATTTATATTTTTAGACCTACTTTGGACAGCGAAATTTCTATAAAAGTTTCATCAAACAAAGACATCCCTTACTTTAATTACGATGTCGTTGGTCGTGGTAACATTATTAAGAGTGAGAAAGTTGAAGTACCAGAAAACCGCAACTATCATGTCTTCAAATTGAAGCCAACTTTTGAAATGATCCCCGATGCTAATATTCTAGTTTATTATATTGACAAGGAAGGAAATTTAATATTCACTGAAAGCAGCATAACCTTTGAACAAAAATTAGAAAATTTTGTAAAAATTAATTTACCTCCTCAAGCTAAACCAGGAGATAATATTGAGATTAAAGTTAGTTCAAATCCAGAATCTTATGTCGGTTTAATGGGCGTTGATCAAAGTGTATTATTATTAAAAAGCGGTAAGTGATATTTTTTTAGTTTTTGAGCTTATTTTATTTTTCAAACAGTGTACTTACTTTTTTTTAATCGTATGTGTAATTTTTTTAAAATCATTAAGAGAACTTTTTTCATATTTTGCAGGAAATGATATAACAAAAGAATCAGTTTTTAATGAAATAGCTCAATACAAAACCAAAACACCATGGATGCGAGGTTCTGGACGTTATCCCGGTCAATCCAGCGGTTTGGTTACACTAACCAACTCACATTTCCCATACGAGGAAAGTAAGTAGTTGAAACATTTTTTAATAATTTTTTACTATATACAATTTAAAAAAAGTATTTATCTTAAAAATTTCTAATTGTTAAAAAGATTATGTCAGACCGCTAATATTAGGAGAAGTTTTTGCATCGTCATCAGGGTAAAATTGGACACAGTGTTCGTTTCAAATTTAAATTTCAAATTTAAATAAATAAAAATTAGAGTTAACATTTTTTTGAATCTTAAAACAAAATTTTCAGTCTGTGATGGTAATATAATGTATTTATATTCAAAAGATAATTACATTCTTTTTGAAAGATTTAAGGTCACAAATGATGTGATCTGATCATTGGGAATTTTTCTTAACATAATATGACATAATATGTACTTACTGACACTGTGTAGAATATTCACTAATTATTCAGTTGCCTTCTCTATCTATAATTCTATAACTTGAATATAATATTTTTAGTAATAATAAAATAAATTCCAAAACATATGAGAACTACAAAATAAATCAACTATTATGTAAGTTAAAAGTAATAATTATTGATAATTTTTTGAAAAACGTAATGCTTCAAAATATTCAGTCTCCATAGAAAAATCTTTTACAAAAAACTGCACTTGACACTATTTGGCCTGTTTTTCCAAATACATTATCTGTGTATCTGTATACAACTAAAACACTTCTTGGCGCAGTTAAAACTCGTGACGCAAGCTACGTACACAATTCAATTCATCACACAAAAGAAATGATATCAATTTGTGTGCCGCAAGACGCTAAGCGTGCGTGCATGCAATCAGTGGTTGTTGGAGCAGAAGTCAAGGCAAAGAAAAATTGAAAACAAAAGATCACACCGAAATTCTTTTGCACAAATTATTCGGTGCGACATTTTCAGCAATTTTCCTTTGCTTTGATTTTTGCTCCAACAATCACTGATTGCACGCACGCACGCTTAGCGTCTTGCGGCACACAAATTGATATCATTTCTTTTGTGTGATGAATTGAATTGTGTACGTAGCTTGCGTCACGAGTTTTAACTGCGCCAAGAAGTGTTTTAGTTGATATAACTATTTTTCGAAGGTAAATTAATATATAAAAATTTTGGGACATATTTGGATTTTGGGACATTTTTCATTTTGGAACATTTTTGATTTTGGGACATTTTTGATTTTGGGACATTTTACTCTCTGTCTCTGTCTCTCTCTATCTCTCCCTCTCTCTCCCTCTCTCTCCCTCTCTATCTCTCCCTCTCTCTCCCTCTCTCCCCCTCTCTCTCCCTCTCTCTCCCTCTCTCTCCCTCTCTTTCCATCTCTCTCCCTCTCTCTCCATCTCTCTCCCTCTCTCTCCCTCTCTCTCCCTCTCTCTCCCTCTCTCTCCCTCTCTCTCCCTCTCTCTCCCTCTCTCTCCCTCTCTCTCCCTCTCTCTCCCACTCTCTCCCTCTCCCTCCCTCTCTCTCTTGGATTTTGGGACTTGAGCCTAAGTGAAAATCATATTGGAGAGTGATTGAGTGAAATGAAATTATTGAGCGTCGACCTTTGACTGTGAAATATATTGTGTTCACAAACAAACAAACAAACAAACAAACAAACAAACATACTATTCGGTTATCTCAAGGTAGAGGTCATGATTCAAATATCCGGTCATAACTTTTGAACTATTGACCCTAGCCCCTCATGTTAGATACCGTTGGAAAGGTCTTGGAACGTAGATGCGAAAAATGTCATATGTCATCCAGAAAGGTCAAAAGGTCACCAAGTTATACGCCAAAAACTGAAAAGGTGAAAAAAATTCAAATGGCCATAACTTGATGACCTTTTGACCTTTTTGGATGACATATGACATTTTTCGCATCTACGTTCCAAGACCTTTCCAACGGTATCTAACATGAGGGGCTAGGGTCAACAGTTCAAAAAATCGAAAGTTAGCTGTATATATTGTCGTGAACCTTCACACGTAGAGGTGCTGCCGTCCCCGGTGATGTCGTGAAGCTTCACACGTAGAGGTGCTGCCGTCCCCGGTGATTATGTACATAGTTAATTTTCAATTTAGTTCGGGGTTGCGTTGTTAAAGATTTGATTTCAATTTTGTATTCTATATATAAAATATTCAAATAATTTTATATTATAATACTCTTGTTCTTGAAATTTGTATACTATGTATATACATATTTTACTAAATTGCAAACAAAATATTGTTTCTCATTTTTCAAGGGTTTTTCAGAAAAGAATCATTCTTTACTCTTATGTAATGTAATTTTTTGTTTTCATTTTATTCGTGAATCTAGTTATAAAATTTTCAAAAATAATAATTGCGTACAATTAATAAAAGAGTGACGAAAGGTCAGATTCACCCAAATTCAATATATAAATAATCATTATGTATTGGTTGTTCACGTAACCACCACCAACATAAATTTCAAACCGTGTAGTTATTTAAAAACAATACCTTCAAATCATTTAGTAGGCATAAAAATCATGCCAAATATGTATGAAACTGTATATGAAAATTAATGGTTGAAAACCAGAAACTAAAATAACGCATAATGCATAGATTATTTATATACATTAGACAAAAATAGTTATATTTTAAATATTTCTGAGAAAGTAATCTCTATTTTGGTAATAAGACTATTATTCATGTTGCATTATTTTGTTCGCTTAACATATTTTCCAAATATCGTTCAGATGATTCAAAGGAAGTGACAAATGCTTTCCTGAAAAAGATAATACAGTCTCCAATTTTTTTTTCCTAACACCAAAATTGCCAATGTATACAAATATAGATTAAGTGAATAAAAAAAAATTTTTTAAGTTACACGATTTTATTATTTAAATATGTACTAAAAAGTATAATTTACGTATCCAAGAAAATAATTTTTTTTATATAAGAAAATTTGTTGACATGCATAATAATATATTACATATTTAACAAAAAAATTAAAAAATCGTGGGGCTATTAAAGGAAAAGACGAATATGTATTAGTTTTATCATAGATTAAGAATATACATAGATTCTTAGCTTCATACGACATTATTTTTGGTATTTTCATGTGAATGTGTTAGTAAAACAAAATAAAATACGTGATAATTATCAATATATGAAAAGAATTTTGTTTAGTTTTGCTAACACCTTCACATAAAAATACTGAAAAAGACTGAAAAAATGTTGTATGAAATGTTGTCCGCGGGACATTTGTCCGCGATGAAATTTGTATGGAAAACTTCGCGGACAAATGTCATTTTGCAAAATGTCATTTGTCCGCGATTGTAAAATGTCATTTGTCCGCCGCGGACAAATGTCTCAAAATTAGCGGACAAATGACATTTTGCAAAATGACATTTGTCCGCGATTGAATTTTCTAACTTTAGCGGACAAATGTCATTTTGCAAAATGTCATTTGTCCGCGATTGATTTTTCGAATTTTTAGCGGACAAATGTCATTTTGCAAAATGTCATTTGTCCGCGATTGAAATTTTTAATTTTTAGCGGACAAATGTCATTTTGAAAAATGTCATTTGTCCGCGATTGATTTTTCAGTTTTTTTAGCGGACAAATGTCATTTTGCAAAATGTCATTTTTCCGCGATTGATTTTTTAAATTTTTAGCGGACAAATGTCATTTTGCAAAATGTCATTTGTCCGCGATTGATTTTTTAAATTTTTACCGGACAAATGTCATTTGTCCGCGATTAATTTTAATCGCGGACAAATGACATTTTGGAAAATGTCATTTGTCTGCGGCGGACAAAAGACATTTCGAATCGCGGACAAATGTCATTTTTATGTCCGCGATAGAAAAACAAATCGCGAACAAATGTCCCGCGGACAAATGTCCCGCGGACAAATGTCTAACCCCCAATTTAGATCACTAAATGGAGTATTATATGCGTCAATACACATGCAATCATTTAGATGCATCTGCGTAAATAATGAAAAAATTTAGATGCATCAGCGTATATAATGAAAAAATTTAGATGTTTCGTATTGAATATTACGTAAGACCTAAACAAACATAATAAATATCTCTCACAATATTTCAATACAGCCAAATACAAAAAAAAAAAGAGAAAAAATGAGAAGAAAAAATATTCTCTCTTTGCAACTACCTCTCCCCGACGCATTAAAACAGTATATTGGATATGTAAACAAAATTTGTTATACAACTCGTTCTGTATTTACACAAAAATACATTGACACTTGTCAATTTATATCACTCCACCTTCGCTCTCGTGATATAAGTATTGACTCGTGTCAATGTATTTTTGTGTATACAGAACTCTTAATTAATAACAAATTTAGTTTACATATACAATAATCTACTAATATGTACTGAGATTTATTTTCTTTTTTTAGTACATTATTTAAATAATAAGATCGTGTAACTTAAAAAAAATGTTTCTATTAAAATTTAATAGTCTCTGTGTCAATTTCAGACTGTTTATTTGAGAAATTAATTTTTTTTATCACACCATTCATAAATCATAAATGTCTATTTATCAAAATCTATTTTTATAAAACAGATCGAATCCTTAAATTAAATTGCAGGCTAAGCAAAACTTTTAACTTCCTTTATTCCACATTTAACTACGCATTGATTTCAATCAAAATCTATTTTGAGTCGGCTTCAACACAATTGGGAGCTAAACAGTTTTTTAGGTTCAACAATCGACCTGGACCGTTGATTCGTATAATAATTTTCATCGAAAACAATTTTTTAAATCCACTAATACTAACTTTAATTTGAGATTATAAAATCCAAATTTATGAGGGGTAGCGAGTTATCTGAGACTAAGTATGTATAAGTAATAGTTCTTTGCCATGTTTTAGAAATAACTAAATAGCTGATTTTAAATTTGGAGAAAGAGTAAAAAAAAATTTTGATCTTATTTTTTTGATTTGATTGTATTGTAATAGATCTGAATTTGTTTTAAAATATCAACATAAATTCAAAAAGTTTATCGAATTCAGTCTTGATTCTTGAAACATACCTCTTAAGGAATAAAAAATCAACTAGCGACCTTATTTGAAAAAAAAAGATGTTTATAATTATAAATTTGTAAATTTCAATTGGTTATAATTTTTTCTTCCCAATCGACAAAAAAAAGTTCGAGTAATGCCATTTTTTCCTCGTTTGGGAGGGTTTCCTCGTCTAGGTGCAGGTACCATTAGGCCTTATAGTTACAGTGTGGCTCATTCAGCAATACCAACAACGTTACGCCCTAGCTCCACTCCTAAAGAACTTGTTGTGCCTGTCCGAAAGGAATTTCCAGAAACTTGGTTATGGATCGACTCTTATGATCAACAAGGGTTAGTATTTCAAAATTTGATTGTCTTATAAAATAGCTTCTTGTTCGTTACGAAAAAAACTTATTAAAGAAAGTAAATTTTTTTTTTAATTTGTAAATGTTAAATTAAATGTTTAAAATTTTAATAAATAACTCATATATATATGTACATGTATGTTAATTTCTGGGAAAATAATCCCTATGTTGCTAATTTAGAACCGTTATAATGATTCCATAATAATTATGAAAATATCATTGAAAAAGTTAATTAATTAATTATTTTGATAGTTTTTTAGTAAAATTGTAGAAAAACTGATGTGGGTTGAAACTGATGTTGATAAACTTAAAACAATTTCTAGAGGCTTTTATTTTGTAGTGGATAGTTATGTAGGTTGTGCAAGTGTGAAAATTCAAATAATTTAGTTTTTCAATTACAAAGAACTTGAAATATTTGAAAAAGTAATCAATAATTTTCTTAAAAAGGCACTTATAGTTGAAAAAGAATTGATGATTACAAAGTAATATTTTATTTAAAAATGAATTTTCAATTAAGATTATTTGAATTATTTCAAATTCAAATTATTTATTAAACATCCTGATTTACATTTCTTTTTATAATATACAAGAACTATATTCTAAGACAGCGGTGTCCAACAGAAATTTGTTTGTAGCCACAATCGCTATTTTTAAATAACGATATTCGCCACTTAAGAGGACTTGGTACCAGTTTAGATTTTTTGTCCCGAAATTTGATTGAAAAGCCGTTTTAGATTATTTTAAAGTTTAATTTAAAAAAAACATTTCATTCACAACCTCAGGAATGTTTCATACTTTAAAATGGTATAAAACTTTTTAGAATCGGTTAAGGCTAAGTGCTCGGAATGTCTTCAAAACCATTTTTTTATGTCACAAAATGGTTTTGAAGAGATTTCGAGCACTTAGCATTAACCGATTCTATAAAAAGTTTTATACCATTTTAAAGTATGAAACGGCGCCGTGAGATTTGTCCGCGGGACATTTGTCCGCGATGAAATTTGTATGGAAAACTTCGCGGACAAATGTCATTTTGCAAAATGTCATTTGTCCGCGATTGTAAAATGACATTTGTCCGCCGCGGACAAATGTCCCAAAATTAGCGGACAAATGACATTTTGCAAAATGACATTTGTCCGCGATTGAATTTTCTAACTTTAGCGGACAAATGTCATTTTGCAAAATGTCATTTGTCCGCGATTGATTTTTCGAATTTTTAGCGGACAAATGTCATTTTGCAAAATGTCATTTGTCCGCGATTGAAATTTTTAATTTTTAGCGGACAAATGTCATTTTGCAAAATGTCATTTGTCCGCGATTGATTTTTCAGTTTTTTTAGCGGACAAATGTCATTTTGCAAAATGTCATTTGTCCGCGATTGATTTTTTAATTTTGGAGATACTGCAGATTACGTGAACCACTAAGAATCGTCTGAAGCTTGGAAAAGGGAAGAGGGGTAGAGTCCCCCCAAATTGTTCATACATTTTGTATATGTAATTTTTTTTTTTTTGCCCGATTTGCCCCTTAAAGAGAGGGTGGTTGGGGGCGGCGGGCGGGCGGGTGGACTGGTGGTTGGTCAGTGGGATTTGCGGCTGACGCCGCAAATCCCACTGACCAACCACCAGTCCACCCGCCCGCCCGCCGCCCCCCACCACCCTCTCTTGTTGTGCCGATTCTGATTGGTTCACGTGATCTGCACTTTAGCCTCAAATTTTTAGCGGACATATGTCATTTTCCAAAATGCCATTTGTCCGCGATTGCTTTTTTTAATTTTTAGCGGACAAATGTCATTTTGCAAAATGTCATTTGTCCGCGATTGATTTTTCAGATTTTTAGCGGACAAATGTCATTTTACAAAATGTCATTTGTCCGCGATTAATTTTTATCGCGGACAAATGACATTTTGGAAAATGTCATTTGTCCGCGGCGGACAAAAGACATTTTGAATCGCGGACAAATGTCATTTTTATGTCCGCGATACAAAAACAAATCGCGGACAAATGTCCCGCGGACAAATGTCCAACCCCCGTATGAAACAGTCCGGAGGTTGTGAATGAAATGTTTTTTTTAAATTAAACTTTAAAATAATCTAAAACGGCTTTTCAATCAAATTTCGGGACAAAAAATCAAAACTGGTACCAAGTCCCCTTAAAATATGTATTTATAAAAAATTCATTAATTATTGTATCATTGTAATTAACAAGTTGTTATTAAGATAACAAAATCTAAAATTTGACAATTTTTGTTTGTTCTTTTTTTCATTTTCACATTTTGTCACCACAAGTTCATTAATATAGAATAGTTATTGTTTTGTCGTTTTTTTTTTTTTTAAATAAAATTTTTTGATTTGTTTTTGCTTTTTGACTGTCAAAAATATTGTTTTTTTTATTTGTCTAAAGTCATGGTGTGAAAATATTATTTAATATAAAAAATATTTCAGTGCTGCATTCGCCACATTCACAAAGTCTATTCGCCAAATGTGGCGAGTGGCGACTGTGTTGGACACCACTGTTCTAAGAGATAAGAATAATTTTGATTCTCAACAGCTAATTAATTACTAATATTTACAACTTGATCAGTGTTTTATTATCATAATCAATGTATCTAGGGGTAAAGGATAAAAACCCCATTATGAACACCTTTTTTTTTTAGTTTTTATATATATTTTTTTTTTTTTTTTTTTTTTAATTTGTAAATGTTAAATTAAATGTTTAAAATTTTAATAAATAACTCATATATATATGTACTCTAAAATACTTATCAAAAATTACTTATATTCCATTCAGAAAGCAGCATAGAAAAAATTCTGTTTGTCAAAATTATGTTTTAAAACAAAATTCTGTTTCTTGTAATTCTGTATGTCCAAATTCTGAATTTACAAAACTCTGTATTTTTTCAGGGAAATACAGAATTTCGACATACAGAATTATGAAAATACATAATATTGAAAATGCAGAGTTTATTTTTTTTATGAAATTTTATTTTTTCTATTAGTGATTTAGTGATTATAACCTTCTTGCAAAAACTTCCAATGAGATCAATCCCGAAAAGATAAAATCCCGAATCCATAATCCCGCACGCCAAAATCAATTTGTATAAAAATTTTAATTATTCGTAAATCCATTTCATTTTGAATACAGTACTAGCATACATATATCAGCCGGTCCTTAGTGTGAACAAAATTCTTGGGGGTGCTGCCTGTCGATGCCGAAATTTATATCTAAAATAATTAATATGTTTTTTTAACGCGAAAAAATAAGAATTCATTTTGCGATACTTATATTTTTCTAGTAGGTTCACAACCTTATGCACCTACCACGATGCGGGTCTGGCGAACAGGAAGAGTTAGAAGTAAAAGTAGTAGAAGTAGAAGTAAAAGTAGAAGTAGACCACAAAAAATTAATGTCGTGCTAAATTTAAGAAAATTATTTCCAGAAAGTTGGTTATGGTTATATTATAACGATGGGTATTATGAATTTGGTTCTATTTCTTGATATTTTTAACTTTAAGTTTCTCATTACAAGCTGTTTTTGGAAGATTTATGTATACGCAAATATAAATTGCAAGATATGATAAAATTTAAAATTTCTAATTAAATTTTTGAATGAACATTATTTAGCATTACTTTGAGTAAACATTTTGTAATAAAAGCATGAAATGAACATAACATTTTTAGAAAGTTTGGTTTACTGATATGCAAAATGATATTACAGAATGATTTAGTGCAACAAACATTATACCTACTCTATATTTCATAAATCATTAACATTTTTACAATTGCAATTAATTTTATTAGGACCAAAATTTCAATCAGCTTATAGAGGAGCAGCATCTTCGTCACGTTCGTCAGTATCTCACAGACAATCGTCTCGTCCAGTACCATTGTCACATGCTTCCTCTCATTATGCAAAAGGACCTGTTGTTATTGAATCTCTTGTTACAAGAAAATTATTTCCAGAAACATGGTTATGGTTAACTGAACAGTTTCGAGAGTAATTTTTTTATTTACGTTTAAATGTTATTAATTCATAATTCCATTGTGGTATTGGTTTGTTCTGTTATATTTTTAAAATTTGATTGGATTATAATTTGATTGGATGAATGTTTAACTTTATATTTTTAGATTACAGTTTCTTGTCAAATTTATATAAATATATATAATATAAAATTCTGAAATGAAACAAGACATAACTATATCTAAGAGTTTTCCATTTATAAGAAAATATAAACAAATATTTATTTGGACGTTCGATATAATGCGTGATTTAATTTTTTCACATTCCTACAAATAAAACTATGAAATTGAAGTTAAATAATAAAAGTTTTATTTATCTAAGGCCCATGCATGGTAAAATAATTTGCGCGACAAAGGGCGTTATGCAAACAGTCTAATTGTGTGTCTGAGAACAGTTTGAGTAAATTCAAAATTGTTAAATTAATTTGTACAACAGGGACTTAGCCTATCAGTTTGAAACGTTTATGGAAAGAAAACGAATGTATCTACATACAAATAATTTGTAAAATGTACATAATGCACGTATTATTTTGTATCTAAAATAACAATTTTTTTTGTTTTAATTTCTATGACATAATTTTCTTGCCATGATTCAATAAACTGAAAATGAATTCGAAAAATGTATTGAATTCTATATGGATAAAGCGTTATTCTTGTTGCCCAAATTATTTGTTGAAGTCACTCGAATGTAAGTTAAATCGCTAATATTGCTGAGGGAATGTAATGAAGTAAAGATTAAAATTTCAAACCTTTCCTTTTTTAATAATATATTGTATTGAATGAGATAAATAATTTCACATAATAACGTTATCAGAGAGTTATATTATGTTTTAAAGGAATTATTAATACTTCTGTTATAAGATAATTATTGATAATATGTATTAATTTATATTATTTTTAATATTTATGTTTTTTAACCACGATATAGAAATAATAAGATATGCTCTTCAAAAATTTTGTCTACCGATGACGATATACGCAGAAAAAAAACCAATTTTGTAAATCTATTGAGCATATCTTATTATTTCTATATCGTGTTTTGTAACGAAATCAAATGTTGCTGATTTATAGTTTGGTTAAACTCGACGTGACGCACGCAACGGACGCGACGCAAATGACGTAAAGAAATATTAAATATATGAAAATATATGGACGCGAACAGTCTCGACGTTAACGACGTTAATGAAATTATATGGTCATTAACGTCATTAACGTTTGCGTCACGTCCGTCGCGTCGAGTTTGCCCATGCGGTTAATAATAAATATTTCTCGTTGAAGAACGAATGAGTACTTCAATGAGTGTTATACCATAGATTAACCATAGATTAAGAATATACAAAGATTTATAGCTTCATACAACATTTTTTCAGCCTTTTTTGGTATTTTTATGTGAATGTGTTAGTAAAACTAAATAAAATTCTTTTCATATATTGATAATTATCACGTATTTTATTTTGTTTTACTAACACATTCACATAAAAATACCAAAAATAATGAAGCTAACAATCTATGTGTATTCTTAATCTATGGTTATACCTAATAAAAACAATAATGAAGCGTGATAAAGCTTGAAAAATTCAATATGAGAAAGAATACAATCGTAGTATTCTAAATACTTATGATGCTAAAAACTAGGTCTGGTTTCCTTGAAAAATATATTTGGAACTACTGGGTTCGAAAGTATGTTTTGTTGGTAGAAAATGTTCTTTTCTCAATTTCCAGATCAAATATTTTAACAATTCTATTATACATTTATTTAAGATCTTGCTTTAACACATACTTAAACGTTATAATTTCTTCTTTAGTTATAGATTTAGGTAAGATTAGGTATTGTACCGGATAAAGTCGAGATCAGAGCTATTCGATTTGTCAATGATTTTTAGGTCACCAACTCTCTGATATTCCTCAATCATAATCATAATATAGTATCATCCTCTTTTAGTTCGCACTTCGCGCATTTTGTACTTATTCTGTTTGATGTACTTTTTTCTTGTACTTATACTTTTGATGTTTTAGTTTCTTTTGTGACTTTAGTGTACAATTTTCTCAAAGTTTGCGAAAAATTATAATAAATTACGAAATATTTTGGAAAACTATATTTTAAATGTTACCTTTAATAAATAACAAAATTAGATCTACAAGTTCATCCATTCTTACAAGTACCAAAAGAATTTTTTTAAACCTATTTGCCCTATTTTTGAGAAGATGGTAGAGGCGGTCACAAAGATGTCAAATCCTAGACAGTTTTGAAGAGAAAGCCCCCTCAAAATATAAATATGGATAATTTAACGTAAGCTAATTCTGTCCGTTCATCATATCCATTCGCATCAGGTTTTTTTCTTTTTTTATAAAATATCATAAAATTTACGGTCTGAGTTCTAAATTAAAATTTTTTCTTTTATTATTTCCTGCCATAAAAAACATTACAAAAAAAATTTATAATAAAAATTAGTTTATTACTTGTTCAAACTTGAGGTGGTTGACGTTTAAATTAAAATGTATCAAAGGAAATCAATAACATTTTTCTATACATATATGTAAATCTAATTTTTTGTTGTTTTTCATGCAAAAATGTTTAGATATTTAATTTTTCTATATAATATTTAGTATTAGAATTTTTATTACTATCGCATTTATAGTTTTTGTAAATATTGTTGTTTTTACTAATACACTAATTTTATATCATTTACTGATTTTCTTGGTTTTTTGTTTTTTTATGTTGTATGTCTTGTTGTGGATACTAGTTAGTGAACGCTTATTTTTGCAAAAATATTATAATTTTTTTACAAAACTTTTTTTTTATTTAATATAAATAACTAATCGAATTTTATTTAAATTTTTCTTATAAATAAAACAGTGGAGATGGTGAATTCACTATAAATAGCAAAGTACCAGACACAATTACATCGTGGGTTTTAACTGGCTTTTCAGTTAATCCTAAAACTGGTTTAGGTTTAACGCAATCGCCAAAAAAACTTCAAGTATTCCAACCGTTCTTTATATCAACCAATCTCCCCTATTCAGTGAAAAGAGGTAATTAAATCGATTTTTTTCCTTGAACGCTAACAAATCTTATTCCTCATTTTAAATATTAGGCGAAGTAATTTCTGTACCAGTTATTGTTTTTAATTATCTGGAAAATGATTTGAATGCTGACATAGTTATGAGCAATGAAGATGATGAATTTGAATTTACGGAAGCAACCAATGAAGTTGATGAAAAAACTAGTGAGTATTATTGTAAAGAATTCTATTTTTAAATTCTTTTTGGTCGATCTGAAGATGCAATTTAATATTCGGATTTTTCGATTTAATTCAATTTATAGGGGTTTATTTGGGTGAGCTTTTGTTGTGCAATAAAAATAACTTTTGATTTTGTGACTGTGAGTTGAGAAGTGATAAAAGCTCAATTTACTGAAATATTTATATACTTGGTTTTCTTTTCAGTCGATGAAGTAAAACGTATCAAAAAATTGAGTATTCCTGCTAATTCTGGAAAATCCGTTTCTTTCATGATTCGCCCAAAACATGTTGGTCACATTAGCATTAAGATAACAGCTACAACTCCCGTTGCTGGTGATGCCGTACAACAAATGTTATTAGTTGAACCAGAGGGTGTTACTCATTATGTTAATAAAGCAATTTTCGTTAATTTAAATGAAGATAAAAAAGAACAGATTGAAGCTATTGACATCGAAGTCCCTGAAAATACTGTTCCTGATTCAGAATATGTAACGATCAGTGTTGCTGGGGATCCATTAGGACCTACTGTAAATAATTTAGATAAATTAGTAAGGATGCCATATGGGTGCGGCGAACAAAATATGGTTAATTTTGTCCCAAACATTTTGGTTTTAAAATATTTAACTGTACGTAAAAAATGTCTTTTACAAATAAATATTCTTTTTTTTTAAATAATTTTTTTATATTTCAGAATGGTAAACAATTGACTCCATCAATCGAAGGAAAGGCTAAGAAATATTTGGAAATTGGTTATCAAAAAGAATTGACTTATAAACATGATGACGGATCCTACAGTGCGTTTGGAAAATCAGACGGAAACGGTAGTACATGGTTGACTGCTTATGTCGCAAAATCTTTCCATCAAGCTGTACCTTTCATAGATATCGATAACAAAGTTATTGCAGAAGCTTTAAGTTTCTTAGCAAACTTACAAAGTGATGATGGCCATTTTGTTGAATATGGAAAAGTTATAGATAAAGCACATTCGGGTGATTCCGAAACAGGAATTGCCCTAACTGCATTTGTTTTATTAGCTTTCCTAGAAAATTCTGAACTTCGCCCAAAGTATGCCGATAATATTCAAAGAGGTTTGAAATATTTAGCTGCTAATATCGACAAAGAAGAAGATGTTTATTCTTTAGCTATTACTGCATTTGCATTCCAGTTAGCTAAACATGAACAAGCTGAGAAAACTTTAGCCAGATTGCAACCAATTTCTAAAGCTGAAAATGATTTGAAATGGTGGGCCAAAGAAAAAAAAGTTGGCGAAGAAAAAGTTGACGATGAAAAAGTTGACTTTAACCAACGGAAACCAAAGAGCGCTGACGTTGAAATGACATCCTATGCATTATTAGCTCTATTGGAGGATCCAACCCTCACTAGTGGCGATGCAGTATCAATTCTTAGATGGTTAATTTCAAAACGTAATAGTAATGGAGGCTTTTCATCCACTCAAGACACTGTAGTAGGGTTGCAAGCTTTAATAAGTTTTTCTGAAAAGTTCTCAACTGGTGGTAAGAGTGGTGATATTGAAATTGCGTTTACTGATGACAAAGGAACTAATGATAAAATTATTGTAAACGAAGACAACACATTAGTTTTACAAACTCATGTGGTAAGCTAAATTATTTCTAAATTTGCAACAATTGCAAGTAGGCTTGATTTCTTTCTTTCTTTCAAACTTTAGCTTCCACCAACTGTTAAAAAAGTTGATATCAAAGCAAAAGGAGAAGGATCAACTTTGGTTCAAGTATCTTATAAATATAATGTGGTGAGCAAGAATTCTAGCCCTCGTTTCATAGTAAAACCAACAGTAAAAGATTCATTCAGTAAAGAACTTTTGAAACTAGAAGTTTGTATAAATTATGTGAAACAAGATCATGACACTAAATCAAATATGGCTGTCCTTGAAGTAAATTTACCAAGTGGTTACACTACTTCAGAAAATGATGGCACTTTAGATGATTTAATTAATAATGAAAATGTCAAGGTAACTGTTATTAAAATACAATTTCAAGTTTACGAAGTACCAATACCAAATATCAAAACTTTTTTTTTTTTTTTTTTTTTTTTTAAGTTATTAAAATAAGCAAACAAGCTTTCCATAATATTTTTATGAAATTAATATTATGTACGATCTTATGTGAAAGACAAAAAATATTGCTTCTGGTGTGTTCTTGTGGAAGGTCGAAATATCGAAATAATATTAATTTTATCCCATACAAATATAAATAGGTACCTACCTCCAAATTTTTTTTTAATTAATTTAATTTCTGAATTTCTTTTCGATTATCTTTTTCAGCGTGTTGAAACTAAAAACAAAGATTCAGCTGTTATAGTTTATTTCGATAATTTGGACGAAAATATATTATGTGTACCAGTTGACGCCACAAAAACTAGTAATGTTGCCAAGCAAAAACCTTCAGCAGTTCAAGCTTATGATTACTACAGTCCAGGTGATAATATTGATTTAATTTTTAATATTAAATTTGAGTCTTATCAAATCTATCATTTTTAATAGGAAATCAAGGAATTGAATATTATACAATTAATTCATCACTTTGTGATATATGTGATGGGGAAGACTGCGGTAAAGGATGCAGTGGAAATGAAGCCAATCCTTAAATTTTAAATTTAAAAAACATATTAAAATGTTCTTTTAATAAATTTTCTTGATATTTGACGATTTTTTGAAATGAAATTATAAAAATATATAATCTGTACTTTAACAAAATAAATAAAAGAATCATATGTCAATTTCAAATTTATAACCAAACCAAAATTGTTAATTCAATAGAAAATTAAACACAAAATGATCTTTTGTATAGGTATATTTGGGTAGAGAAAGAAAGGAGCGAAATTTTAAAGCCAGTCTGAAATCACACCAGTAGTTTTGATCTATTTTACATTGATTTGAACCGAAAACTAATCAATTTTTTGGTCCAAACTTTTTCAAAATCGAAATAAATGTACTTTCTCATGTCTTTCTAAACTTGCAGCTTGATTGACGGTTTATAAATTTTTTGATACAAAAAATTAATATATAAGTTCTTCACCCGAAAAAAATTTGAAATACTGAATTTCAAACTCTTAATGCATTTTGTTAGTATATATGAATTTCAAATACGGGTACGAGTCACAGGGCGTGTATTTCAAATATCATTACATTCAAATTTACACCAGGAATTTGTAATTTAGAATTTTAAATTCTTTAAAGGTAGAAGGCCTATTGTTTAATTATCTGAATTAACTTTTAATTTAAAACGAAAAAACTTGTTTTTTCCTTGCAAAAAAAAAAACATCGATTCCACCGATTTGTTATTAACGATTAACACCAGGGGGTATGTGCGCGTTTTTAATAAATTGATAAATTGGCTGGCAGTCAGCGACTACCGGCTTTATTTACTTATTTTAATTTTAAAGCGGTTGCTCATGTTGTTTGTTTTCTTTTAATTTTTTTGAAATTGAAAATACCTAGATAGAAATTAGGAAATAAAAAAGGAAGAATTTAGGAATCAAATCAAATTTAATTTTTTTGAGTTTTCATTTTTATTTGAAAATAAAAATAATTCATACAAATCTATTAAATACAAGAAGAAAAGAATAAATAAAAAAAAACAAATATTTATAGAAAATATAAAAGAAAATCATAAATTTGAATACCTAAGTAAATAAATAAAAGGACTGCCTACCTTCTATAGCGAGCCTACCTGCTTCTACTAAAATGGAAACAGTATTAACATTAAAATCATCTGCATCTGCTTACATTTGTGAATTCAATATGCACTTTCAAAATTCATTTCAAACATCGACGGCACTCAACAATGGAAGACGTCTTGATGAATCATTATTAAATCGAAGTTTATCACTTCTAAGTTCATCCCAATGTATAGAAGATTTTAATGCTCATCAATTGGAAAATATTAAATTTTACATAAATTTGCATGAAACTTTAAACAATTTGGATAAAGATTCAGATTTATTGTGGCAATCAATAAATATTCTTCAATTAGCCATACGAAATCCAGAAACTCGAGAAGCATTACTGTACAAATTCAGATATTTTCCAGTTTTAGCTAAAACTTTATTGAAATTAACTTCAGAGGTAAAGGTGTCTTTTTTTTTTGTTGCTAAATGAAAATTGCATTATTTTATCGAATGAATTTGAAGAGAGAAGGTAGAAGGTTCTTACTTATTTGATTTTTAATTTTTTAAGTTATTGTTATTAAGTAGGTATAGGCAGAGACCTACCGACATTCTAAACAAGTTTTTATGTTTATAGTTGGTATACCTACCTAGGTACACCTAGCATATATTTATGTAGGTACCTTCTATCATAGTGTTTAATTAACTAATAATCTTTTTCCGTACCCAAAAACTATCTTCTCTCCTGTATATACCTACCTAGAACTTGTTTTTGTTAAATATTCAGACATCAGCTGATTATCTAGGAATTTTTTTTTGCTAGATAAGACATGACCAGTGGTGGGATTCAAAACATTTAACATCCGGTTCGCATCCCGTAAAAAAAAAGAATACAATTTTTTTCGTGGTTTCGAATCCTCTAAAAAGTTGTTTTAATTTAGATTCTAAAGACCTTTCCAGAACATATATATACCTTCTCCTTCATAAAAACTCATAAATTTTTAGATTGATGTTTCCAAATGTTGTAATTTCAAAACAGGCTTGCTTGTTACACGTTTAATACTTTGTAAAAGCATATTTTTACTCTTATTCAGTTCTTTACTCACAGTATTCACATAACATAGTTAAAGAAAAAGGAGATTTTTCAGATAAATAAGTAAAACGCTTGTTAAATTTTTAATACAAATTTCAATGTAAATTTAAATTGTATATTCTTTGAGTAGTTGAGAAATTCCCACGGAGGGACTGTTAAAACAGTGAATAGTTATTTCAAAACTTTTTCAGGCTATTTTCGCGAACCTACAAATTTTAGGAAACGGTTCGCACGAATCTTAAATATTTTAAGAAACGGTTCGCGCGAACCGGCTGAATCCCACCACTGGACATGACCATAACAAAGATTGAATAAATCTGGTCTACAGATAAAATATATGCAATCTTTTATGCAATTGACTTCAAAATTAATTATTTTAAATAAACAGTTTTCAAGAAATACCTACTATTTATTTCGTATAAAAAATTTTTACTTTAATTTAATATAAAGACAATTTTTCGCATTATTTTTAATATTCCAGCTACAATTATTTCTTCCTGCTATCTGAAATTATTTCAAATATTTACTACATTTATATGTAATTCCAAGTTGAACACTTTTAATTATTTTAGGAAAAAATTCAACGTCTTTTGACATTAATGCATGATATTTCATACGGAATTCAAATTAAATGGGAAGAACCATATTTGGAAGAAGTGTTAAGTTTCTTGTTGAAATATTGTATGGATGATGAAGAGACCACTCTAGGATCATTAGCACTATCAGTTCTAATAAACTTATGTTACAAAAACTTCCCAGTCATATGCATTTTAATTAAAACAGTTAATATATCAAACTTGTCGAATAAAATTAAAAAGTATAATATCCTGGCAAACAAGCTGCTGGTAATACTGGCTAAAGATATTTCAACACCAGATTTTATAGATTCATCATATTTTATTAAAAAAAGTTTTATGGATTGCGGTCGAGCTACACAAACTTGGAATGTGCCTTATTTTAGGCACATATTTGAATTTTTAATAGATTCTAAAGATAATCCAGATCTTCTACATGCTTTAAATTCATATACGGATTATGAGCAGGACATCCAAGATCTTGTTGATGTGAGTTATTCTACATTTGTTTGGTTAAATTAAAAAATTTATATAAAAATGTTCTACATTTAGTTTACATTTCATTAAAACAAATGAATATACATTTTTTTTTTTCTTATAATCCGATAGAACATAGAAAGCCGCTTAGAAATGGACGATTTTGGCAGTAGTCAAGAGAATTTGAAGATTATTCAAACTTGTTTTTCTTTAATATTTCAATTTCTCAACTATATCCTTGAAATGGTTTTAGAATCAAAACAAAAGGATCAATGTTCTTTACAGTTATCATCGAAGTTATTATTGAAAATTTCTGAATTTGCTGAAAAATGGTTTGACTGTCAGTTAAGTGGAGCCGCGGCTTTAAAATTATTTGAAACAATTATTAAATTAGGTAAGAAACGTAGTCATCCGTTGCCATTGAAAAATAATCTGATCAATTGAAGCGACATAAACCCAATTGAACTAATGTCGTTTTACTAAATTTTAAATAGAGACCTTACGTCGTGTGGCTCTAAGACACCTACCCGTGTGAAATCAAGTTTCACTTCTTTTTTTTAATAAAATTTATCATTTTTTATTTCAGCTGATGACACTTTGTTGACGAAGTTGTCCAAAAATTTAAAACAATTAAAGGAATTGATTGTTATGGCAGAGACAAGTCATAATTTAAATTCGGAATATATAGTGGCATTGCATAAATTGATTTTGGTTTTAATAAAAAATTCGAAAACTCAAAAATTTGTTATCTCAAGTATTACAGAACCATTTTTTGATAAAATTTTTCAACCAATATTTAACATTTCTTCGGAATCTGAATTATATTCATTGTCAATTTCATCAGGAGATTTGTCTAAATATCTTTCATGCCTTAATATTCTTAACGAATTTTCTAAAATTTCTGAAAATGTTTGGTCTCAGAAAATTAAATTGTTTTTGGAGATGCATCAAATTCAATTTTTATTGGCCAAGGGATTATTAAGCAAGGACGAGGATCTTTGTAGTTTGGTTCTTGATTTGACGAAAAATGCTCCAGTCGTCCGGCTTTCAAAGGTATAGGAAAGTTAAGTTAAACTTAAATTCAAATAACTGATTAATTTTGATTATTTCAGTATGTCTGCCAGCTTACTATTTCAAATTCAGGTAGAATAGAAAGAAAATCAGAAAAATATCTTGAAATAGGTGGATATGTAGACCGTGATAACATAATATCAATAAGTCGGTCTTGTGAAGAAAAATTACAGGCTTTATTGGATAAAATTTCCAAAACAAAAGTAAAAGAAAAAATTTAAATAAAAATGCTAATCCAAAACTTTTTTGTACAGTATATTTTTTGTTATTTTAGTTTGAACATATTGAAGTTTCGGAAATTATTGAATTGTACGACTATCAACTTGATTTGTTGAAAAAAAATAAAAACAATTACACAAAAAAAGTAGAAATAGCTAATGAAGAGGTGAGCTTTTAATTCTTAAGGATATAAGTATTACTTGGAGATTGCTCCCAAAAAGCTGTTGGTAAAAGGTTTTTGAGCTGTAAGCCTGTAAATATTAAGTGTAAATGAGAGGAATCAATCAATCAAAGTCTGCTCTTTAATTTACATAAGTCTGTTTTTTTTGGTATTAGTTTATTGAATTTCGGTTCTTTACGTTATTCCTTCACATCGTTGGCTTTGGAATTATAGTTTATAATAGTCTTTCTTGGGGGCTTTTACTATTGGGAAGCTAGTGTTCCAATAAAGTTTTAGTGTATATTCAAGTAACAAAAATTAAGTTATACAACGTCGTGAAAGAATACTTTGTTCTTCAATCTCCCGAAGCCCCAACATCCTATGAATATGTTTGTATGTAGTATATGTGGAAACAATTTCGTTAAAAATTCAAACCTATATGTATATTCGTTAAAAAATAAAAATGTTCAATGCTCTATATACTTTTTTTGTTTATTTAACGAAAATTAAAATTATTAAGTAAATATTTCATTCCAAGCTGCACTTTATATTCAGTTCCACAAATATTTTGAAATTTTTTAAAGCTATTTTAAGATCTTATAATATTTTACTAAGAATACAAATAAAACAACAATATCTATATTTTAACATAAATTGAATAATTATTCTTTGATATTGTTTTTTTTAGATAACACAATTATCACAAGAAAATTTTCTAATGACAGCTGAATTAAAAAAATATCAAAACATGTCTTTTAGAACGAATTTCATACAGGAAAGGTAAAAATTATTTTCAAAACTTTAATTTAAAAATATAATTTAAATTTGCTCCTAAAAATAAGAAACAGAAGTAACTAAAATAGAAAGGTACTAAAATTATGACTCAAATGAATTACCTACAGTTATGCTTTCGAAATATGAAATATTTCAGTTTCTTTCGCTACAATATATTCGCATTTAACTTGCATTTAGCATTATTATTGATTTTAAAAGAAATTTTTTAATTGAATTACTGTGTTTTTTAATTCAGATTGCAAAACGAAATCAGAGATATAACAAAGCAACGTAACGTCTTCAGTAATTCTTTCAATGAAATAGGTCGAAAGATTAAAGATAAAGACAAGCAATTAAGAAATCTCCAGAAAATATTAGATTTTCAAACTGCTGAATTAGCGAGTAAGTATAAATAATGCGAAAAAATATTTTTTAAAAGCAGCTTGACTTGACTAAATTTTCTTTGTATATTACTAAAATATCACAATTCTACACCGATTTCGAAGTTGATTAGATCAAAATGAAACAGATTTAAAGCATAATAAAATAAACCATACAGATCTAAACCCACTAAATGCACTTAGACAAGTTTACCTTTTCAGGACAGACATGCGGGCAAATAATTATTTTTTTTTTAATGACTGATTTCAGATCGTTTATAATATGACAAAATCTCTTGTGCTTATGACTAAAAAAATTTAAATTAAAAGGTTTTATTTTTTGAAAAAATTAATTTTCTTTGTGAACAAATTTTTATTTATAAAAAGTTCATTATATTCATAAACGAAACCCATTCCCTTTAAGATTTTTAAAGCTATTCAAAAGATTATTGTTCAAAACAATTTCTCTGAATATTCGAATTCGAAATATTTGAAATCATATTTAATCATTTTTTTCAGCCCTTCGTGTTGATTTGACTAATGCAAAATTAAAAGAAGAAAAATATTTGGATGATATTTCAAATCTAAAGACTGTTCAAAACGAAAACGTAAGTATTTGTAAACCAAAAGGATTTAAAATCGAAATTTCATTTAAAATAGAAGAATTTAAATAAATCCCATTGAGAATATCATTAATTTTACGAATCGAATTCATTTTTTTTTAAGACTTGTAGTTCAGTTTTTTTTTTAAATAGTTTATTTTACTGACTATTTTAATTTTCGATTTTTTGTAATCAATTATCAAATTAAAATCAATTCTTTAAAATTAAGAAACAAAATTGATTTAATATTAATTTTTGGGTTTTAAACAATGGAAACTGTAAGGCACAATTTTGAAAAACAGAGTTTTGAAAAAAAAAAAAAAAAAGTTTAAACACACTTGGTTTGTAAAAACGAAAATTAAGAATATTTTAATCGATATTTAATTGATAATATTTAATTGATAGTTATCTATATATACATATGTGGAGATCAACTATTTTATGCGAAAGTATTTTAAATCGAAACGGGCCACGTACTTCATTTATGAAATATACTGTCCTATATTTTTTTTATATAGTTACATAATATTAAAATAAACATTTATTTTAGATAACGCGAATTGAGGAAATGAAAAAGGCAATATCTCTAGCGGACAACAAACGGCAAGAAACTATTCAAAAATTAGACGAAAAAGATAAAGAACTAATAAAATTATCAAAATTAAATGAAGAAACTAGGGCTGGTTTAAAGAAAGCGGAGAAAATAATAGAACATCTTGAAAATCAAATATCTGAGAAAAATGAGAAAATAAAACGTTTTGAAGATGAATTACAAGAATCAGAAGAAACACGTAAAATAATAATGAGTTTGATGGAAAGTAAAAAGCCTAAAAGGAAAGCTTAATCAACATTTTATATATTTTAAAATTACTTAATTTAATTTTTTTTACCATAAGTTCAGCTTAACTATAAAAAATATACTGATTACAAACAAAAGTATTGATATCATTAGGAGATTAATTTATAAAAGTTAGCAATTTAAAATAAATACATTGGTATATATAAGATATCTAGAACCTATTTAAGATTTCAAAATTAGACATTTTACAAGATTTTATTTAAAACACAAACTCTGTCGTTGTGTTTGATTCAAATCTTGCAACTAATATTTGGCCCGCGAATTGATTTTGCTGGAATTTGCAATAGCCTTTATCGTCAGTAACTAAAATCTTTTTTTTTTTAAATTATACAATACTTGAAGTAAAATTATACAGGCATACAAAATTTAGGAATAATCGGTTCGGAGTAAGTGAGTCGTTGTGTTTGATTCAAATCTTGCAACTAATATTTGGCCCGCGAATTGATTTTGCTGGAATTTGCAATAGCCTTTATCGTCAGTAACTAAAATCTTTTTTTTTTTGACTTATACAATACTTGAAGTAAAATTATACAGGCATACAAAATTTAGGAATAATCGGTTCGGAGTAAGTGAGTCAAAAGTTTTTAATTGCAAGTTCAATCGTTTTGCGTATAACTCGCGCGTGTAATTTTTAAATGCATAGACCTTTTTTTCCGGCGACATTGATACATTTTACAAAAAATTAAAATCGTGGGGTTCTCATGTCAACAAGTTTTCTAAAATAAAAAATTTTCTTAAATTCACAAACTATACTGAGTTTTATTTTCTTCTTATTAGTATATATTTAAATAATAAAATAATGTAACTTAAACATTTTTTTTAAAATTTGTTTTGGATTATTATTATATTCTAAAGGAAACATTTTTTTTAGGAGACAATTGTACATATATGATAGTGATTTGATTAATTAGAAATATAAATTTTACATTTAATATAATTTATTTTGCTTTTATTTATAACAATAACATTATTGAAGTTTCATACATTGTGTCATCTATTACATTTTACTTTTATACGAATTATCTCCCTTCCGTTTTTTATAGATAGATCTCGACTTAAAAATTCATTTCATCTATCTTCTCTACGAATTATCTATCACTCTGACTTTTCCGCAAAACCCTACAGGGATCTGAACTGTGATAAAAATGCTATTTTTGATAAAAGTATGTTTACAAAAATTATCATAAAAATATATTTCTAAACTAAATAATTTTACTAATCGATCTAAATTTAAAAGGGGAAATATAGGAAAAAATATTTTTCAAATTCAGGTAAATTTAATGTTCTTTTCCTTGAGTTTTCCAAAAAATCCTATTTTAGTTTAGGTCTGACAAAAAAAAAAAAACTACTTTTTTGTTCTACCTAGATTCTTAACTTTTATATTTTTCTCAATTAAAGGAGACCATTTATTCATTTATTTTCTATAAAAATTTAATCATTATGTAATTAAATTTTTTTATATTAAAAAGCGGTCACTTAAATCTAGCAGTAAAGCTATTTGAAAGAAAATTGATTCAAAATTTTTGAATTTTGTCACTGTTATGTGACGAAGGAAAGTGTTTAAAGTCGGAAGTTAAAAAAACTGGGGCAAAATCCAGAAAAAAAATTTTGCCTGATTTGAATTTTCATCGATGATTTTTGATATTTTTATTCATCGCGACGAGAAAATTCAAAATGCCGAATATTATGTATTTACACAATGATGTATTTACACAATGATTTCTCATTGTTTCACAAAAAATTTGCTCGAGGGAATAAACCTATGACGAGTTGAAATTTTTAACAAAGAAAATAAAAATAAATGTGGTACCTTTCTGAATTAAGAATAAATCAATATTATATTTTATGTGAAAACTGCTGAACACTGTATGTTATATAGAAAACTAGTCGAACACAATGTTTAGGACTGCGTCTGCAAGCGAATACTTCCTTATTTTAAATAAAATAAAAGTAAACTTTTTGAATCAGAAAACTTATAATATTATTAACAAAGTGATAAAATACTTTTATAATTTATTGTCAAGGTTTCCCGCGCCAATTGATAGAATTAATGTGATTTAACATATTTTTTAGCGTACCCACTATGAATTATTTCAAATGATTTTATAGTGTATTATTATTATGATGAAAGTAAAAAAATAAATTGTTCTTATGCATCTGAAGACATAAAGAGAATAATTGAAAAAAGTAAAAAAAAAAAATTAAACTGATCTGGAAGATTGTCAAAATAACTTTTCTTTTTTTTCTTTACGAATAAAGAGAACATTTAGATATGTTTTAGGTAAGACCATTTTATGTAAATATACTTTCTTACTTTCAATTTTCTTTGTACTTGCTGTGATTAGATAAGCACTGGGTATCACAAATAGTTACTTGACTGATAGCAAAGGACCAGTATACTTACAATCTTTCACATTTCCATACTTCTATATATAGCGAAGTAAAACTGTGCCTTGCATCCAGAGAGAATATATAAGTACTATAGATTCAATTCAAACATGTGTTTTTATTGGTTTGTATAAATAAATATTATATATATGTGATTGATAACTGCTGATAATTTCTTAATTTCGTTTTCTAGTAACATAGTATAAAATAGGAGATCCGGACCCAAGTTAACGAAGAATTACGTATACATACTTATATTTATATAAAATACAATTACATAAGTACATAATTATTGCGTAGTTACTGTACAGATTTCGCGTTTTCAATTAAAGTAAATATTTTATTGTAGACTGAGAATGCGAATTATAGTTCTTTCATCAAAATGCGTTTTCATAAAGATTCCGAAATAAAAAGAAAATTTATTTAAATTCAAAGAAAATTTTTCTCAAACATTTATTTCTTGTGAGATATTTTGTTTGTTTGTCAATTACATAGATAATTTTTATTGTTCTTCTAGGTACAATAAATATAGATACAGTAGTTTTATTTTTATTATCGAGTTCATTGAATAACATATGTACATATAATGAAAAAATTATTTAATATAAAACAACTTTCCCTTTTACTTCCTATGTGAGACAAATGAATCTGGGATGGATTTTCATGCTGAATTTTAATTTTGTATTTTTGGATTAAAAATCAACAAATTTATCTTAAATAATTTTTCTTATTTAGTTTTGAATTGAAATCTGAGACCGTAAATTAATTTTAAGTAAAATTGTTCACAAATTATCTAACAAAGTACCTCTAAATATGAAATAAACTTTCTTTGGATTTTATTTATAAAAATTTTAGTACTTAAAAATCATTAATGTTAATATTTTTTGTACAAAACAACTTTCTGCAAAATTTGAAATTCAAAGGAAGAAATTTTTAGTTTGAAAGACAAAATATAAGATTGATTACTATTTTATTATAATTAGAGAAATATGTATATTAGTTTATAATTCTCTTTAAAAATTAACCGTTTGCTTTTAAGTTATAAAAAATACGTAATTTATAATAATACCATTATAGATCACTAAACAAGTGGTGCGAGGAACATTAGTGGTCTTAAAAAACTTTTGGGGACCCTCGAATTGCATTAAATAAAATACTAGTAGTTTTAATAGCAAGTTTAATAATTTATTTGTATTTAATTAATGATTTGCGAACAAAAGATTGTGAACTCTCTGAAAACATATGTTAAGTAATTAATAGATAATTAACTGTGTAAATCCTTCCTGCTCCGTCTTCTTCTAGTCCGCGAATTAACTTAAAATTTTTGTTCTGTAATATACATAAATTCAGTTGATATGATATTAATTATGTTGACAACAATATAATGTAAAAATAATACATACCTAATGATTTTCTTACATTTGCTATTTGTCACTTTTATGAATAAACATTTATGTTTCGAATTTTCAAATGATACTATCTGAATGAATTGAATAGAAAATAGAATTCATTAATATTTTTGCATTCTTGAAAGATAGATACACGGAATATAAAAAATAAAGATTTAACCGGAATTTCATTTGTATATAGCCGTTAATATAAAATTTCTAATCTTTAAAAAATATTAAATTATTATTATAAATTTTATTCTTACATAAGTAAATATTATGTCAAACATTTTGAAAATTTGAAAAAACTATTTTTATTTTTTATTTAAATTGAAATTATTCCAAAACTAAAAATTATTCATAAGGGATCAGAATGCAACCTGATGCTGATGAAAACAGATTTGTTCATGATCAAAATCGTGGAAGTTGGGCGAATAAAATCGAATTTCTTTTATCATGCCTTGGTTATGCTGTTGGAATGGGAAATGTTTGGAGATTTCCATATTTATGTTACCGAAACGGTGGAGGTAAACAAAAAATAATTTTAAAAAAATTATTTAATAATTGGATTTTTTTTATTAAAATATTCAAAATTTGTTTAATTCACTTTTATGCCATATTAATATATTTAAAAAAATAAATATTAATAAAAAAAAAGTTTTAAAAGCCAAGAGGCTTGAGTGAAATAATATGTTCGTAGAAATGCTCTATCACGCTTATAAATTAACCGATTTTTATAAGTCAAACCAATTCTGAAAGCTAACAAACGTTCTGAAAAAGTGATTTTTGCACTTTTTTTCAAATTTGATAACTTTAAAGCCAAAATAGCCTTCTAAAAATATGGTTGCGCCAAACATTCTTCTGTGGTATAGGATTAAAATAAAATCAAAGCAAAAAAAAAAAGTTTACTACTAAGTGAGCCGGACAGAATATTTATTTTTTTCTTTATTTTATTAGAATATTTAAAAAAAAAAATTTTTCATACTTTTTTTCAGGAATTTTATCAATTTTTATGAATTATTAATTTCGCAGCTTTGTATATGTTTTTTTTTTATAAAATGAAACTATTTAAATCACACAATCGCTTTCGTCCGAGATATAAAAGGAGTAAATTTTAGTGTAGTGGCCTGTTGATATTAATTAATTAATCTGAACGCTTTGATATTATTAAAAAGTTATTGACTTTTAAAAACTTTTTTTTATTAATATTTTCTTAAAATTATGTATATTATATTCTATTTAAATCTATTAATTATATATCTATAATTTATTATTAATATTTTTCGCGTTTTTTTTTTCGGATTTTGTCGCGATTTTCACGGGTAACCATCAGATTTGAAGGAGCAAGACGGTGAATTTTATTTTTCATTTATAATTTTCGTGTTTTTCCCGGTTTTTACGGAATTTCGAATTTTCCAGAAATGAAACCTAGCTAGATCACTTTTTCGCCCCAGACAGGCAAGAATCTGAGTTAATAAAAAGGTACTAAAAAGCTTCCTAATAGTCAGACCTAATTTATTTATTACATTATTTTAAATTTTTACTTCACTTGATTAATAAAAAATAAGAGCGTATTTAAGTTTAAATATCAGAATTATACCTGCTAACTTTATATTCATATATGTATGTATGTACCATTTGGTACCACCTCAGACCACATTTAGTTCCTACTACCATTATTTTGTTTGCGCAATTTTTTTTTTTACAGTTTTTGATTAAATTCGTTCTTACAAGAGCTGTGGAGTCGTCAAAAAATAGTTCCAACTCCGACTCCGACTCCAACCGCTAAAATTTTTAATGTACGTCTCCGACTCCGACTCCGACTCCAACTCCAAAGCTAAACGTATGTGTAAATATATTTATAAATACTAGTGAAAACTATGCTGTGGGTAATTAATAGAAGTGAATTAATTAATATAATATAAAGCACGTGCATATACAAAATTTTTAAAATTCAATGAATTTTGAAACATTTGCTAAAAAAATCTTGGAGTCGGAGTCGCGAATTTTCGTAACGACTCCGACTCCAACTCCGATACAAACATCACAACTCCGACTCCACAACTCCGACTCCACAACT
>CAXFZM010000171.1:0-29136 GCA_964007475.1 Hybos culiciformis
AATGCTCTCAAATTATTAATAAAGACTTTGTCTTTAATTTTATTAAATTACTGGGAAATATACACATGTACGACTGAAGTTTGCAGTAATTTGTAAAAGTTTCTTTCTAGAAAAACAAAATTTATGAATTTATGATAAAAATTTTAATATTTTCATATATTTTAATAAATTAATATATTATAATTAATTTTTTTTTATATATTGCCAATAAATGTTAAATTTTGCTTTAGAAATAAAACACAAACTGTATATGGTCTAAGAAAAAACGAATGTTTTTGAAAAATTTTCTAAATACTTGAATACAAAAAAAATCATTTACATACATATATATGGGAAAATTCAGATTTCAAAGGAAAATAAATATATGGATCCGTACTTGTAAAAGAAAAAAAAAAAAAACATTAACATATATAAATTAAGTATGAGGCCCGCTTTCAACATTTCGATTTAAGGTACATTAATTTTAAAAAACTTGGGTTGCTACCAGGTACTAAAGATATTTTTTAGGTTCCATTAATATTATTATACCAATACCATTTAGTCTTATATATTATAAACAACAAATACATTCAAAATGGTTATCAGTACTTTCTTTATATAAAAATAATGAAAAGTTCAAAGGCGATAACGATACTATTTAGAATTTTATTTTTGGAAAATTAGTTTTTAAACATTTTTGTGTTTTTTGATAATGAAAATTTTTCAAAATCTTTTTTTTTTATAAGCTTCCGTGAAAATTATTTCATCACTATTTACATTATACATATTTAGACACACTTAAAATAAAAAAGGTAAAGGGATAATTCCGGAACCGAGAATAGTTGAATCTCATCCCAGACCAAACGAATAGACAGGAAATATATAGTCCGTTCTGTCATTTTCTTATTCTCCCCGATCCCGATTTATTAAAATCTTTAAAGGAATTTTATAACATTAGACAAAAAATTTGATATAAAAATAATTTCTTACTTTTATATTTTTATTTTTGAAAATTATTAAAAAATATTCAAAATTATTGCTATCATTTGAAATAATCGAAAAAATTGTTTTTATTTTCATCTTAAAACTATTAGTACTACTTCTCACTATTTTATTTAAAAAGTAAGTTTAAATTGGAAATTGATTATTTAATAATGCAACAATGTTGTCGGATATTGGTATAATATGCAATTGAGGAAGATATATAAATGAATAATAATTAAAAACATTAAATATTGCTTACTGTGATTTGAAACAAAAAAATTTAAAAATATTTAATTTTTAATGTTATTTTTTGATCATTAAATCTGTAGCTGCAAACTTCCTTTTTTTGTGCAATGTTTTCTAGAAATAATATCTGGTGATTTAAGACTTTGATCTTAGTTTAAAAAAAAAGCTATCGGAATAAAATACATAAATAAGATGAGAAACCAAATATTATCTTTTACGTATAACAATAATAATTTATTTAAACTTAAAATCAATTTGGAGATTTTCATATAACACTATTATACTATAAATTAAGTTTTCCACAGAACTTTTCAACAGTTTTTTTTAATCGTTTACAGACACATTTAAAAAAAAATTTATACTTCTACAGCACACATAAATAATTATTTTTTAATTTTTTTTTTGTTTTCTGGATCTTGAAAACTAGAGAGGATCATGCCCTTTCTAAAATTTTAATTTTATATGTAACATTTCTGTATTCGGATAATTAAATAATGTTTATAACATGTTGATATTTTTTATTATTTTGCTTTTGGACAAGAGTTTTCAAAATTCTTTACAAAAATAAATTCAAGAAACAGAATTTCGACAGTCGTTATTTCAAGCAAAAACCAAACAAATAAACAAATCGCAATAATTATTTGGCATAACAATAATTTGGTGAAATTTAATAATATACCTATATATTAATAAATAAGAAACGAAAAAATCAAAAACAAAAGACTTCAGATAGAAGCTTTTATTTTTATTTTCTCGAAAAAAAAAGTTTAAACTCAAATCAGGCTTTCTTTAATAATTGTTGCGAACACTTAAAGACAAAGATTTTTTCAAATTTTGTAATGTTTTCATTTTGTTTTAGTTTTGTTTTAGCTCAATTTAAAATTATAAAAAATTATACGAAAAGTTAACAGATTATATTTGCATTAATTATTATAATTAATTTATCAAATTAGCCGTCAAAGGTTCGCAATTCTCGTAAATTTTATTTTTCTTTGAGTCACAATTTTACTTTTTGTTATTGAAACGAAAGTTTTTCATAACGGATTGGTCAAGTGATTTGAATCGTACTCTATCAATAAATTTTGATTTCTTTTTTAACACAAATTTAATAATTTTTTTTATTTTTTCATTTGAGGATGGTAGAGCAAAAATTATAAAAGAATTACATGATTAACAATTTCTATCTAAGTAGAATTCAAATTAACATTTTCCTGTTTTAAACGACTGGTGGAAGTTGTGGCTGTAATTAATATTTGAAGTTGCCAAGTATCTGAAGTTTTAAATTCAATTCGATACCCCAAAATAGGCGATTTATAAAATGGTCTTGCTGCTACAGTTAGAGCGAAATATCCATTATATTAGGTAAACCAATTCGTAGTGAACAATAGTTTCAGGTTAACCCTAATTTTACGGTTCGATACAACCATTTTTTTTTGGTTTTTACTGGATAGTTCAAGAACAACACAATGGAAAAAACAATACGTTAAAACATTAATTGGGTTGCGTTACAATATTGAATTATCACGAACTATTTTATGTACTTTTGAGGTTTTGGTCCGGTTGTTCAGCACTTCACTCAACGATCGAACTACCCCGGTCGTCGAGTACTGGATCAATACATTAGAAATTAAAAAAATTATAAAGTGTGTAAACACTAAAAATTAAGTTCATGCTGAAATTGTGAATGATAAGTTCTTTGTTATTAAAAATGTATTAAAGAAAAAAGGATAAAAATTTATTTTTATTTTATTGACAGTAAATAGGGAAGTTGATATTGACATAAAATCAGTTGGTTTTGATATTATTTGCTGTAAATAATTTTTTTCAGTCTTTTTAAATAATATTGAAATAGTTATTCACAAGATTATAGTCATACTGGCTTCCGTTTTATGGTTTTTTTTTATACTAAAATAGATAAAGGAACTTTCTAATTGAACTCTATTTGAATATGAAAATAAAATAAATCTTTTCAAGGGTTGAGGGGGAGGCTTTCTTTTAATTTTCCTTTAACTCATATGTAATGTATAATAATAATTAATGTATAATTGTAAAAAACCTAAAACTCCAAAATCTAAAAATTTCAAAGATGTTAATTAACAAAATAAAAAAATTTTTTACTTCTTCAGACTTTAAAAGATTTACTATGAACTGAAATTTAAAAGTTTATAGTTCAATATTTCATTATTTGTTTAATTAAAATTTCCAAAGAAGATGTAGGTATACTTATTCCTTCATTTAAGTTTGAGTTTTCCATTTTTTCATTTTTTTGATCAATTCTATTGAATGCTAATATTACAACAAAAAAAAGTTTTGGTTTTATTTTAAATTTGAATTAATTTATTTATTTTATCAAAATAAAAATTTTATATTGTTATAACTTTATTTCAAAGAAAATCGTCAAACATTAAAACATAAAATGTATTCTAACATCTTATTTAAACAAATAGATCTATTTAAAGATTAGTGCTGTTTTCACTGCATCCTTGTCCGCAGTCGTCACCTTCACATATATCACAAAGTGATGAATTAATTGTATAATATTCAATTCCTTGATTCCCTATTAAATAAAAAAGTAGTAAATTTGATTTAGCTCAAATTCAACGTTAAAAATTAAATCAATATTATTACCGGGACTGTAATAATCATAAGCTTGAACTGCTGATGGTTTTTGCTTGGCAACATTACTAGTTTTTGTGGCGTCAACTGCTACACATAATATATTTTCGTCCAAATTATCGAAATAAACTATAACAGCTGAATCTTTGTTTTTAGTTTCAACACGCTGAAAAAGATAATCGAAAAGAAATTCAGAAATTAAATTAATTAAAAAAAAATTTGGAGGTAGGTACCTATTTATATTTGTATGGGATAAAATTAATATTATTTCGATATTTCGACCTTCCACAAGAACACACCAGAAGCAATATTTTTTGTCTTTCACATAAGATCGTACATAATATTAATTTTATAAAAATATTATGGGTTAGATTGGAAAGCTTTTTGCTTATTTTAATAAGTTTTTAAAAACAAAAAAAATTCAAAAAAGTTTTGATATTTGGTATTGGTACTTCGTACACTTGAAATTGTATTTTAATATAACAGTTACCTTGACATTTTTATTATTAATTAAATCATCTAAAGTGCCATCACTTTCTGAAGTGGTGTAACCACTTGGTAAATTTACTTCAAGGACAGCCATATTTGATTTAGTGTCATGATCTTGTTTCACATAATTCACACAAACTTCTAGTTTCAAAAGTTCTTTACTGGATGAATCTTTTACTGTTGGTTTTACTATGAAACGAGGGCTAGAATTCTTGCTGACCACATTATATTTATAAGATACTTGAACCAAAGTTGATCCTTCTCCTTTTGCTTTGATATCAACTTTTTTAACAGTTGGTGGAAGCTAAAGTTTGAAAGAAAGAAAAAAAATCAAGCCTACTTGCAATTGTTGCAAATTTAGAAATAATTTAGCTTACCACATGAGTTTGTAACACTAATGCGTTGTCTTCGCTTACAATAATTTTATCATTAGTTCCTTTGTCATCAGTAAACGCAATTTCAATATCACCACTCTTACCACCAGTTGAAAACTTTTCAGAAAAACTTATTAAAGCTTGCAAGCCTACTACAGTGTCTTGAGTGGATGAAAAGCCTCCATTACTATTACGTTTTGAAATTAACCATCTAAGAATTGATACTGCATCGCCACTAGTGAGGGTTGGATCCTCCAATAGAGCTAATAATGCATAGGATGTCATTTCAACGTCAGCGCTCTTTGGTTTCCGTTGGTTAAAGTCAACTTTTTCATCGTCAACTTTTTCTTCGCCAACTTTTTTTTCTTTGGCCCACCATTTCAAATCATTTTCAGCTTTAGAAATTGGTTGCAATCTGGCTAAAGTTTTCTCAGCTTGTTCATGTTTAGCTAACTGGAATGCAAATGCAGTAATAGCTAAAGAATAAACATCTTCTTCTTTGTCGATATTAGCAGCTAAATATTTTAAACCTCTTTGTATATTATCGGCATATTTTGGACGAAGTTCAGAATTTTCTAGGAAAGCTAATAAAACAAAAGCTGTTAGCGCAATTCCTGATTCGGAATCACCCGAATGTGCTTTATCTATAACTTTTCCATATTCAACAAAATGGCCATCATCACTTTGTAAGTTTGCTAAGAAACTTAAAGCTTCTGCAATAACTTTGTTATCGATATCTGTGAAAGGTACAGCTTGATGGAAAGATTTTGCGACATAAGCAGTCAACCATGTACTACCGTTTCCGTCTGATTTTCCAAACGCACTATAGGACCCGTCATCGTGTTTGTAAGTCAATTCTTTTTGATAACCAATTTCCAAATATTTCTTAGCCTTTCCTTCGATAAATGGAGTCAATTGTTTACCGTTCTGAAATATAAAAAAAATATTTCAAAAAAAAGAATATTTATTTGTAAAAGACATTTTTTACGTACAGTTAAATATTTTAAAACCAAAATGTTTGGGACAAAATTAACCATATTTTGTTCGCCGCACCCATATGGCATCCTAACTAATTTATCTAAATTATATACAGTAGGTCCTAATGGATCCCCAGCAACACTGATCGTTACATACTCTGAATCAGGAACAGCATTTTCAGGGACTTCGATGTCAATAGCTTCAATCTGTTCTTTTTTATCTTGATTTAAATTAACGAAAATTGCTTTATTAACATAATGAGTAACACCCTCTGGTTCAACTAATAACATTTGTTGTACGGCATCACCAGCAACGGGAGTTGTAGCTGTTATCTTAATGCTAATGTGACCAACATGTTTTGGGCGAATCATGAAAGAAACCGATTTTCCAGAATTAGCAGGAATACTCAATTTTTTGATACGTTTTACTTCATCGACTGAAAAGAAAACCAAGTATATAAATATTTCAGTAAATTGAGCTTTTATCACTTCTCAACTCACAGCTAACAAAATCAAAAGTTATTTTTATAGCACAACAAAAGCTCACCCAAATAAACCCCTATAAATTGAATTAAATCGAAAAATCCGAAATATTAAATTGCATCTTCAGATCGACCAAAAAGAATTTAAAAATAGAATTGTTTACAATAATACTTACTAGTTTTTTCATCAACTTCATTGGTTGCTTCCGTAAATTCAAATTCATCATCTTCATTGCTCATAACTATGTCAGCATTCAAATCATTTTCCAGATAATTAAAAACAATAACTGGTACAGAAATTACTTCGCCTAATATTTAAAATGAGGAATAAAATTTGTTAGGGTTCAAGGAAATTTAAAAAAAAATCGATTTAATTACCTCTTTTCACTGAATAGGGGAGATTAGTTGATATAAAGAACGGTTGGAATACTTGAAGTTTTTTTGGCGATTGCGTTAAACCTAAACCAGTTTTAGGATTAACTGAAAAGCCAGTTAAAACCCACGATGTAATTGTGTCTGGTACTTTGCTATTTATGGTGAATTCCCCATCTCCGCTGTTTATTCATGAGAAAAAATTTAATAAAATTCAATTAGTTATATTAAATCAAAGAATTAAGATTTAGCCAAAAAAAATTTTAGTGTTTTTTGCAAAAATAAGCGTTAATTAACTAGTATCCAACAAGAAGACATACAACATGAAAAACAAAAAACACAGAAAATTAGTGAATGATATAAAATAAGTGTACATTAGTAAAAACAAAAACAAAAATATTTACAAAATCTATAAATTCGATAGTAATAAAAATTCAAATAATATATATAATGTACAAAAATTAAATATCTAAACATTTTCGCGGCACTCCGAAATAATTTATACGGACATAATTTATACGAGAAAAACGACATTGTTCGTACGATAAATAATGTCGTTTGAAAGCGACATTATTTATACAAAAAAAAACGACATTATTCAAACGATAAATAATGTCGTTTTTAAAACGACATTATTTATCGTATGAACAATGTCGTTTTTTTATCGTATGAATTATGTCATTTTTAAAACGACACTATTTATCGTATGTGAGTAAAAAAGATAAAATATTTGTGGGGTAGACACACAGGAAGGGGGGCAACAGGGCGGCGGGCGGGCGGTTGGTCAGTGGGATTTGCGGCGCCCGCCCGCCCGTCGCCCTGCTGCCCCCCCCGTTCCCCTTTTGCTTAGAACACAATATTCGCGGTTATGTCAGGTCACCTACATTTTGTACGGCCAACATTCGTTTTTACTCACATACGATAGTGTCGTTTTAAAAATGACATTATTCATACGATCAAAAAACGACTTTATTCATGTAGAAATAATGTTATTTAGAAGCGACATTATTTATACAAAACAAAACGACATAGTTCATTTGATAAATAATGTCGTTTTAAAAGCGACATTATTTATACGAAAAAAAACGACCTTATTCATATATAAATTATGACGTGCCTGAAAGCGACATAATTTATTTGTATGGTAAGAATAATGTCGTTTTTTCGTATAAATTATGTCCGTATAAATTATTTCGGGAAATGTTATTGATTTCCTTTGATATATTTCAATAAATTTAAACGATTATTTATCAATCACATCAAATTTGAATAAGTAACAAAAAAAAAAGTTATTATAAATATTCTTTGTAATGTTCTTTATGGCAGGAAATAATAAAAAAAAAAAATTTAACTTAGAACTTAGACCGTAAATTGTATGATAGTTAAAAAAAAAAACCTGATGCTAATGAATATTATGAACGGACAGAATTAGCTTACGTTAAATTATCTATATTTATTCATTTTGTGGGGCATATGTCTGAAAGGGGGCTTTTTCTTCAAAACTGTCTAGGATTTGACATCTTTGTGACCGCCTCTACCATGTTCTTAAAAATAGTGCAAATCGGATTTAAAAAAATTCTTTTGGTACTTGTAAGAATGGATGAACTTGTAGAACTAATTTTCTTATTTATTAGAGGTAACATTTGTATTATACTATGTTTTCCAAAATATTTGATAATTTATTATAATTTTTCTCAAACTTTGAGAAAATTGTTCGCTAAAGTCACAAAAGAAACTAAAACATCAAAAATATAATAAGTACAAAAAAAAAGTACATCAAACAGAATAAGTACAAAATTCGCGAAGTGCGAACTAAAAGAGTGTGATACTGTATTATGATTATGATTGAGGAATATCAGAGAGTTGCTGACCTAAAAATAATTGACCTATCGCATAGCTCTGATCTGGACTTTATCCGGTACAATACCTAATCTTACCTAAATTTATAACTAAAGAATTAATTAATTATGTTTTAAATCAAGATCTAAGATAAATGTATAATAGAATTGTTAAAATATATTTGATTTGGAAATTGAGAAAAGAACATTTTCTACCAACAAAACACACTTTCAAACCCAGTAGTTCCAAATCTATTTTTCAAAGAAACCAGACCTAGTTTTAACATCATGATTATTTAAAATACTATGATTGTATTCCTTCTCATATTGAATTTTTCAAGCTTTATCACGCTTCATTATTGTTTTCATTATGCCTTGTTCAGACAATGAAATTTTATCATGATAATCTTACTTTTTGTGATTATCATTCTTTTTTTCATGTTTGCTCATACAAAAAAAGTGTCATCGGAAATCATGATTATCGAAAATCATGAAAAATTTCAGGGATGAGTTTATAGTTTTTTACCATCCATGTTACCCATTTCCACTCATTCCTAGTTATTTTTGACTTTTATTTTTGACATATTTTCTTTATTTACAAAACAAAAAAAATTTGAGTAGCAAATAATATTTATGTTTTTATTTTGTTTGCTTTCATGTTGTTTACTTTTTTTGTTTTCGTTCATAATCGTGTTCACACAGGTTTTCAAAGTATGATTATCTACACTAAATCGTGATTACGAAATCATGATTTAGTCGTTGTCTGAACAAGGCATTAGGTATAACATTCATTGAAGTACTCATTCGTTCTTCAACGAGAAATATTTATTAAATCAGCAACATTTGATTTTGTAACAAAACACGATAACGAAATAATAAGATATGCTCAATAGCTTTACAAAATTGGTTATTTTTTCTGCGTATGTCGTCATCGGGTGACAAAATTTTTGAAGAGCATATCTTATTATTTCTATATCGTGGTTAAAAAACATAAATATTAAAAATAATATAAATTAATACATATTATCAATAATTATCTTATAACAGAAGTATTAATAATTCCTTTAAAACATAATATAACTCTCTGATAACGTTATTATGTGAAATTATTTATCTCATTTATATTATTAAAAAAGGAAAGGTTTGAAATTTTAATCTTTACTTCATTACATTCCCTCAGCAATATTAGCGATTTAACTTACATTCGAGTGACTTCAACAAATAATTTGGGCAACAAGAATAACACTTTATCCATATAGAATGCAATACATTTTTCGAATTTCTTTTTCAGTTTATCGAATCATGGCAAGAAAATTATGTCATAGAAATTAAAACAAAAAAAATTGTTATTTTAGATACAAAATAATACGTGCATTATGTACATTTTACAAATTATTTGTATGTAGATACATTCGTTTTCTTTCCATAAACGTTTCAAACTGATAGGCTAAGTCCCTGTTGTACAAATTAATTTAACAATTTTGAATTTACTCAAACTGTTCTCAGACACACAATTAGACTGTTTGCATAACGCCCTTTGTCGCGCAAATTATTTTACCATGCATGGGCCTTAGATAAATAAAACTTTTATTATTTAACTTCAATTTCATAGTTTTATTTGTAGGAATGTGAAAAAATTAAATCACGCATTATATCGAACGTCCAAATAAATATTTGTTTATATTTTCTTATAAATGGAAAACTCTTAGATATAGTTATGTCTTGTTTCATTTCAGAATTTTATATTATATATATTTATATAAATTTGACAAGAAACTGTAATCTAAAAATATAAAGTTAAACATTCATCCAATCAAATTATAATCCAATCAAATTTTAAAAATATAACAGAACAAACCAATACCACAATGGAATTATGAATTAATAACATTTAAACGTAAATAAAAAAATTACTCTCGAAACTGTTCAGTTAACCATAACCATGTTTCTGGAAATAATTTTCTTGTAACAAGAGATTCAATAACAACAGGTCCTTTTGCATAATGAGAGGAAGCATGTGACAATGGTACTGGACGAGACGATTGTCTGTGAGATACTGACGAACGTGACGAAGATGCTGCTCCTCTATAAGCTGATTGAAATTTTGGTCCTAATAAAATTAATTGCAATTGTAAAAATGTTAATGATTTATGAAATATAGAGTAGGTATAATGTTTGTTGCACTAAATCATTCTGTAATATCATTTTGCATATCAGTAAACCAAACTTTCTAAAAATGTTATGTTCATTTCATGCTTTTATTACAAAATGTTTACTCAAAGTAATGCTAAATAATGTTCATTCAAAAATTTAATTAGAAATTTTAAATTTTATCATATCTTGCAATTTATATTTGCGTATACATAAATCTTCCAAAAACAGCTTGTAATGAGAAACTTAAAGTTAAAAATATCAAGAAATAGAACCAAATTTATAATACCCATCGTTATAATATAACCATAACCAACTTTCTGGAAATAATTTTCTTAAATTTAGCACGACATTAATTTTTTGTGGTCTACTTCTACTTTTACTTCTACTTCTACTACTTTTACTTCTAACTCTTCCTGTTCGCCAGACCCGCATCGTGGTAGGTGCATAAGGTTGTGAACCTACTAGAAAAATATAAGTATCGCAAAATGAATTCTTATTTTTTCGCGTTAAAAAAACATATTAATTATTTTAGATATAAATTTCGGCATCGACAGGCAGCACCCCCAAGAATTTTGTTCACACTACGGACCGGCTGATATATGTATGCTAGTACTGTATTCAAAATGAAATGGATTTACGAATAATTAAAATTTTTATACAAATTGATTTTGGCGTGCGGGATTATGGATTCGGGATTTTATCTTTTCGGGATTGATCTCATTGGAAGTTTTTGCAAGAAGGTTATAATCACTAAATCACTAATAGAAAAAAATAAAATTTCATAAAAAAAATAAACTCTGCATTTTCAATATTATGTATTTTCATAATTCTGTATGTCGAAATTCTGTATTTCCCTGAAAAAATACAGAGTTTTGTAAATTCAGAATTTGGACATACAGAATTACAAGAAACAGAATTTTTTTTTAAAACATAATTTTGACAAACAGAATTTTTTCTATGCTGCTTTCTGAATGGAATATATATAAGTAATTTTTGATAAGTATTTTAGAGTACATATATATATGAGTTATTTATTAAAATTTTAAACATTTAATTTAACATTTACAAATTAAAAAAAAAAAAAAAAAAAAAAATATATAAAAACTAAAAAAAAAAGGTGTTCATAATGGGGTTTTTATCCTTTACCCCTAGATACATTGATTATGATAATAAAACACTGATCAAGTTGTAAATATTAGTAATTAATTAGCTGTTGAGAATCAAAATTATTCTTATCTCTTAGAACAGTGGTGTCCAACACAGTCGCCACTCGCCACATTTGGCGAATAGACTTTGTGAATGTGGCGAATGCAGCACTGAAATATTTTTTATATTAAATAATATTTTCACACCATGACTTTAGACAAATAAAAAAAACAATATTTTTGACAGTCAAAAAGCAAAAACAAATCAAAAAATTTTATTTAAAAAAAAAAAAAACGACAAAACAATAACTATTCTATATTAATGAACTTGTGGTGACAAAATGTGAAAATGAAAAAAAGAACAAACAAAAATTGTCAAATTTTAGATTTTGTTATCTTAATAACAACTTGTTAATTACAATGATACAATAATTAATGAATTTTTTATAAATACATATTTTAAGGGGACTTGGTACCAGTTTTGATTTTTTGTCCCGAAATTTGATTGAAAAGCCGTTTTAGATTATTTTAAAGTTTAATTTAAAAAAAACATTTCATTCACAACCTCCGGACTGTTTCATACTTTAAAATGGTATAAAACTTTTTATAGAATCGGTTAATGCTAAGTGCTCGAAATCTCTTCAAAACCATTTTGTGACATAAAAAAATGGTTTTGAAGACATTCCGAGCACTTAGCCTTAACCGATTTTAAAAAGTTTTATACCATTTTAAAGTATGAAACATTCCTGAGGTTGTGAATGAAATGTTTTTTTTAAATTAAACTTTAAAATAATCTAAAACGGCTTTTCAATCAAATTTCGGGACAAAAAATCTAAACTGGTACCAAGTCCTCTAAAGTGGCGAATATCGTTATTTAAAAATAGCGATTGTGGCTACAAACAAATTTCTGTTGGACACCGCTGTCTTAGAATATAGTTCTTGTATATTATAAAAAGAAATGTAAATCAGGATGTTTAATAAATAATTTGAATTTGAAATAATTCAAATAATCTTAATTGAAAATTCATTTTTAAATAAAATATTACTTTGTAATCATCAATTCTTTTTCAACTATAAGTGCCTTTTTAAGAAAATTATTGATTACTTTTTCAAATATTTCAAGTTCTTTGTAATTGAAAAACTAAATTATTTGAATTTTCACACTTGCACAACCTACATAACTATCCACTACAAAATAAAAGCCTCTAGAAATTGTTTTAAGTTTATCAACATCAGTTTTAACCCACATCAGTTTTTCTACAATTTTACTAAAAAACTATCAAAATAATTAATTAATTAACTTTTTCAATGATATTTTCATAATTATTATGGAATCATTATAACGGTTCTAAATTAGCAACATAGGGATTATTTTCCCAGAAATTAACATACATGTACATATATATATGAGTTATTTATTAAAATTTTAAACATTTAATTTAACATTTACAAATTAAAAAAAAAATTTACTTTCTTTAATAAGTTTTTTTCGTAACGAACAAGAAGCTATTTTATAAGACAATCAAATTTTGAAATACTAACCCTTGTTGATCATAAGAGTCGATCCATAACCAAGTTTCTGGAAATTCCTTTCGGACAGGCACAACAAGTTCTTTAGGAGTGGAGCTAGGGCGTAACGTTGTTGGTATTGCTGAATGAGCCACACTGTAACTATAAGGCCTAATGGTACCTGCACCTAGACGAGGAAACCCTCCCAAACGAGGAAAAAATGGCATTACTCGAACTTTTTTTTGTCGATTGGGAAGAAAAAATTATAACCAATTGAAATTTACAAATTTATAATTATAAACATCTTTTTTTTTCAAATAAGGTCGCTAGTTGATTTTTTATTCCTTAAGAGGTAGGTTTCAAGAATCAAGACTGAATTCGATAAACTTTTTGAATTTATGTTGATATTTTAAAACAAATTCAGATCTATTACAATCAAATCAAAAAAATGCGATCAAAATTTTTTTTTACTCTTTCTCCAAATTTAAAATCAGCTATTTAGTTATTTCTAAAACATGGCAAAGAACTATTACTTATACATACTTAGTCTCAGATAACTCGCTACCCCTCATAAATTTGGATTTTATAATCTCAAATTAAAGTTAGTATTAGTGGATTTAAAAAATTGTTTTCGATGAAAATTATTATACGAATCAACGGTCCAGGTCGATTGTTGAACCTAAAAAACTGTTTAGCTCCCAATTGTGTTGAAGCCGACTCAAAATAGATTTTGATTGAAATCAATGCGTAGTTAAATGTGGAATAAAGGAAGTTAAAAGTTTTGCTTAGCCTGCAATTTAATTTAAGGATTCGATCTGTTTTATAAAAATAGATTTTGATAAATAGACATTTATGATTTATGAATGGTGTGATTAAAAAAATTAATTTCTCAAATAAACAGTCTGAAATTGACACAGAGACTATTAAATTTTAATAAAAACATTTTTTTTAAGTTACACGATCTTATTATTTAAATAATGTACTAAAAAAAGAAAATAAATCTCAGTACATATTAGTAGATTATTGTATATGTAAACTAAATTTGTTATTAATTAAGAGTTCTGTATACACAAAAATACATTGACACGAGTCAATACTTATATCACGAGAGCGAAGGTCGAGTGATATAAATTGACAAGTGTCAATGTATTTTTGTGTAAATACAGAACGAGTTGTATAACAAATTTTGTTTACATATCCAATATACTGTTTTAATGCGTCGGGGAGAGGTAGTTGCAAAGAGAGAATATTTTTTCTTCTCATTTTTTCTCTTTTTTTTTTTTGTATTTGGCTGTATTGAAATATTGTGAGAGATATTATGTTTGTTTAGGTATTACGTAATATTCAATACGAAACATCTAAATTTTTTCATTATATACGCTGATGCATCTAAATTTTTTCATTATTTACGCAGATGCATCTAAATGATTGCATGTGTATTGACGCATATAATACTCCATTTAGTGATCTAAATTGGGGGTTAGACATTTGTCCGCGGGACATTTGTTCGCGATTTGTTTTTCTATCGCGGACATAAAAATGACATTTGTCCGGGATTCGAAATGTCTTTTGTCCGCCGCAGACAAATGACATTTTCCAAAATGTCATTTGTCCGCGATTAAAATTAATCGCGGACAAATGACATTTGTCCGGTAAAAATTTAAAAAATCAATCGCGGACAAATGACATTTTGCAAAATGACATTTGTCCGCTAAAAATTTAAAAAATCAATCGCGGAAAAATGACATTTTGCAAAATGACATTTGTCCGCTAAAAAAACTGAAAAATCAATCGCGGACAAATGACATTTTTCAAAATGACATTTGTCCGCTAAAAATTAAAAATTTCAATCGCGAACAAATGACATTTTGCAAAATGACATTTGTCCGCTAAAAATTCGAAAAATCAATCGCGGACAAATGACATTTTGCAAAATGACATTTGTCCGCTAAAGTTAGAAAATTCAATCGCGGACAAATGTCATTTTGCAAAATGTCATTTGTCCGCTAATTTTGAGACATTTGTCCGCGGCGGACAAATGACATTTTACAATCGCGGACAAATGACATTTTGCAAAATGACATTTGTCCGCGAAGTTTTCCATACAAATTTCATCCCGGACAAATGTCCCGCGGACAACATTTCATACAACATTTTTTCAGTCTTTTTTGGTATTTTTATGTGAAGGTGTTAGCAAAACTAAACAAAATTCTTTTCATATATTGATAATTATCACGTATTTTATTTTGTTTTACTAACACATTCACATGAAAATACCAAAAATAATGTCGTATGAAGCTAAGAATCTATGTATATTCTTAATCTATGATAAAACTAATACATATTCGTCTTTTCCTTTAATAGCCCCACGATTTTTTAATTTTTTTGTTAAATATGTAATATATTATTATGCATGTCAACAAATTTTCTTATATAAAAAAAATTATTTTCTTGGATACGTAAATTATACTTTTTAGTACATATTTAAATAATAAAATCGTGTAACTTAAAAAATTTTTTTTTATTCACTTAATCTTTATTTGTATACATTGGCAATTTTGGTGTTAGGAAAAAAAAATTGGAGACTGTATTATCTTTTTCAGGAAAGCATTTGTCACTTCCTTTGAATCATCTGAAAGATATTTGGAAAATATGTTAAGCGAACAAAATAATGCAACATGAATAATAGTCTTATTACCAAAATAGAGATTACTTTCTCAGAAATATTTAAAATATAACTATTTTTGTCTAATGTATATAAATAATCTATGCATTATGCGTTATTTTAGTTTCTGGTTTTCAACCATTAATTTTCATATACAGTTTCATACATATTTGGCATGATTTTTATGCCTACTAAATGATTTGAAGGTATTGTTTTTAAATAACTACACGGTTTGAAATTTATGTTGGTGGTGGTTACGTGAACAACCAATACATAATGATTATTTACAGGGCTTTTTTTGGAAAAAAATATTTACCGGAACGCTATATTATTTTTAATTCTATAGAAGGAAAACGGATACATGTGACACAAAAAAATAGTTTTGAAGAGATTCCGAGCACTTAGCCTTAACCGATTCTAAAAAGTTTTATACCCTTTTAAAGTATTAAACAGTTCGGAGGTTGTGAATGAAATGTTTTTTCTAAATTAAACTTTAAAATAATCTAAAACTGCTTTTCAAAAAAAATTTGGGACAAAAAAATCAAAACTGGTACCAAGTCCCCTTAATAGGCGGATTAGGCGTTCGAACATTGCAAGAAACTTTCTATGCGTTACATACCTCGCCTCCTCTAAGTTTTTTTGGTAGGGTATTAAAATAACTATTTATTTTCATATTCTTAGCATATATTTAAAAACTTTATTATAAGTGACACTTTGAAAAATAAATTTAAATTCTTAACTTCCTAAAATCTTCAAAGTAACGTAGAATAATTAGTAATCGCAGAATAGGTAACTAGACAAAAAATCTAGAAAAAAAATAGCAATCGGAAACCTAGTTATGGCAAATCTATGATTTAAAATTTTTATTAGATAAAAATTATCGTTAATTACGAATTTTTCTAATGTGAAAAATAACGACAAGTTTTTAAATCTAATAAGAATTGGTTTTTTATTTTTTATTTTATTTATTTTTACCGGAGCTGCGCTCCGGTGAGCTCCGGCACAAAAAAAGCCCTGATTATTTATATATTGAATTTGGGTGAATCTGACCTTTCGTCACTCTTTTATTAATTGTACGCAATTATTATTTTTGAAAATTTTATAACTAGATTCACGAATAAAATGAAAACAAAAAATTACATTACATAAAAGTAAAGAATGATACTTTTCTGAAAAACCCTTGAAAAATGAGAAACAATATTTTGTTTGCATTTTAGTAAAATATGTATATACATAGTATACAAATTTCAAGAACAAGAGTATTATAATATAAAATTATTTGAATATTTTATATATAGAATACAAAATTGAAATCAAATCTTTAACAACGCAACCCAGAACTAAATTGAAAATTAACTATGTACATAATCACCGGGGACGGCAGCACCTCTACGTGTGAAGCTTCACGACATCACCGGGGACGGCAGCACCTCTACGTGTGAAGGTTCACGACAATATATACAGCTAACTTTCGATTTTTTGAACTGTTGACCCTAGCCCCTCATGTTAGATACCGTTGGAAAGGTCTTGGAACGTAGATGCGAAAAATGTCATATGTCATCCAAAAAGGTCAAAAGGTCATCAAGTTATGGCCATTTGAATTTTTTTCACCTTTTCAGTTTTTGGCCTATAACTTGGTGACCTTTTGACCTTTCTGGATGACATATGACATTTTTCGCATCTACGTTCCAAGACCTTTCCAACGGTATCTAACATGAGGGGCTAGGGTCAATAGTTCAAAAGTTATGACCGGATATTTGAATCATGACCTCTACCTTGAGATAACCGAATAGTATGTTTGTTTGTTTGTTTGTTTGTTTGTGGACACAATATATTTCGCAGTCAAAGGTCGACGCTCAATAATTTCATTTCACTCAATCACTCTCCAATATGATTTCCACTCAGGCTCAAGTCCCAAAATCCAAGAGAGAGAGGGAGGGAGAGGGAGAGAGAGGGAGAGAGGGAGAGAGAGGGAGAGAGAGGGAGAGAGAGGGAGAGAGAGGGAGAGAGAGGGAGAGAGAGGGAGAGAGAGGGAGAGAAAGGGAGAGAGAGGGAGAGAGATGGAGAGGGAGAGAGAGGGAGAGAGAGGGAGAGAGAGGGAGAGAGTGGGAGAGAGAGGGAGAGAGAGGGAGAGAGAGGGAGAGAGAGGGAGAGAGAGGGAGAGAGGGAGAGAGAGGGAGAGAGAGGGAGAGAGAGGGAGAGATAGAGAGGAAGAGAGAGAGAGTAAAATGTCCCAAAATCAAAAATGTCCCAAAATCAAAAATGTTCCAAAATGAAAAATGTCCCAAAATCCAAATATGTCCCAAAATTTTTATATATTAATTTACCTTCGAAAAATAGTTATATCAACTAAAACACTTCTTGGCGCAGTTAAAACTCGTGACGCAAGCTACGTACACAATTCAATTCATCACACAAAAGAAATGATATCAATTTGTGTGCCGCAAGACGCTAAGCGTGCGTGCGTGCAATCAGTGATTGTTGGAGCAAAAATCAAAGTAAAGGAAAATTGCTGAAAATGTCGCACCGAATAATTTGTGCAAAAGAATTTCGGTGTGATCTTTTGTTTTCAATTTTTCTTTGCCTTGACTTCTGCTCCAACAACCACTGATTGCATGCACGCACGCTTAGCGTCTTGCGGCACACAAATTGATATCATTTCTTTTGTGTGATGAATTGAATTGTGTACGTAGCTTGCGTCACGAGTTTTAACTGCGCCAAGAAGTGTTTTAGTTGTATACAGATACACAGATAATGTATTTGGAAAAACAGGCCAAATAGTGTCAAGTGAAGTTTTTGTAAAAGATTTTTCTATGGAGACTGAATATTTTGAAGCATTACGTTTTTCAAAAAATTATCAATAATTATTACTTTTAACTTACATAATAGTTGATTTATTTTGTAGTTCTCATATGATTTGGAATTTATTTTATTATTACTAAAAATATTATATTCAAGTTATAGAATTTTAGATAAAGAAGGCAACTGAATAATTAGTGAATATTCTACACAGTGTCAGTAAGTACATATTATGTCATATTATGTTAAGAAAAATTCCCAATGATCAGATCACATCATTTGTGACCTTAAATCTTTCAAAAAGAATGTAATTATCTTTTGAATATAAATACATTATATTACCATCACAAACTGAAAATTTTGTTTTAAGATTCAAAAAAATGTTAACTCTAATTTTTATTTATTTAAATTTGAAATTTAAATTTGAAACGAACACTGTGTCCAATTTTACCCTGATGACGATGCAAAAACTTCTCCTAATATTAGCGGTCTGACATAATCTTTTATCAATTAGAAATTTTTAAGATAAATACTTTTTTTAAATTGTATATAGTAAAAAATTATTAAAAAATGTTTCAACTACTTACTTTCCTCGTATGGGAAATGTGAGTTGGTTAGTGTAACCAAACCGCTGGATTGACCGGGATAACGTCCAGAACCTCGCATCCATGGTGTTTTGGTTTTGTATTGAGCTATTTCATTAAAAACTGATTCTTTTGTTATATCATTTCCTGCAAAATATGAAAAAAGTTCTCTTAATGATTTTAAAAAAATTACACATACGATTAAAAAAAAAGTAGGTACACTGTTTGAAAAATAAAATAAGCTCAAAAATTAAAAAAAATTCACTTACCACTTTTTAATAATAATACACTTTGATCTACGCCCATTAAACCGACATAAGATTCTGGATTTGAACTAACTTTAATCTCAATATTATCTCCTGGTTTAGCTTGAGGAGGTAAATTAATTTTTACAAAATTTTCTAATTTTTGTTCAAAGGTTATGCTGCTTTCAGTGAATATTAAATTTCCTTCCTTGTCAATATAATAAACTAGAATATTAGCATCGGGGATCATTTCAAAAGTTGGCTTCAATTTGAAGACATGATAGTTGCGGTTTTCTGGTACTTCAACTTTCTCACTCTTAATAATGTTACCACGACCAACGACATCGTAATTAAAGTAAGGGATGTCTTTGTTTGATGAAACTTTTATAGAAATTTCGCTATTCAAAGTAGGTCTAAAAACATAAATGTACATTTATTATTTAAATTTTTAGTTATTATTTAAATATTTAGTTATAAACATTAAACGTAAAGTAACAACATTCGAAGAAAACATCTTACTTTTCAGTTTGGATTTCTATACTAAAATGATTTCCTGAAATAAGTTTTGGCTGTTTTTTGGACAATGAACCCAAGTGACTTGTTTGGTCTAAATATTTTACCTGTTGGTTTAATGTTATTATTATAAAAACGTTATTATTTTAAATAAAACAATGAAAATTATAACACTTTTAGAACAACTTACTTTTAAATAGAAGAAATTTTTGTGGGAATCAGTAGGAATGATGACTTCAAATTTAGCTATGCCATTTTCATCTAATTTAGCTTCAATAGTCAGTGTTTTCGGGTTCGGTGGTAATGTTATTGTTGGTGTACTTACAACTTCTTCAGAAAATTGAGTTGCCCGCACGGTATTCTTGTACACGGGTCTTACAAGCGGAGAATACACATCTTCAACTTCTAATATAACAGAATTTTTTGAGTCTTGTACAGGCGTTCCATCGAATAGTTTAACTATTACCTTAAATTAAAAGCAAAAACTACATTGTTAATCCTTTCAATTTTATTTAAAAAATTTTAATACATGGGCAAAATTTCAACAAGCCTACAATTTTATATTTCTTTCATGCATTTTGAAAAATATTTCGCAACGTTTCAAACTTCGCAATTCAACACGCACATAAATTTAGCAAATCTCAAATAGTTACAGTTACTTACCTTAATTTCAAATGGTTGACCGGGTATGTAATTATATGCATTTTTGGATAATGACTCAATTTTGTAACGATCCTTGTGAACATTCACAGTAGCAGTAGAGTTTTGCTTTAAACCTGTTAATTCTTCTTCAACAATTGCTAATATTTCTAATGGAGGAACGTAATGGTTGAAATAAAATTTCAAATTTTCACTCAAATTGAACTCAACGCGTCCTTTTCCATCAATTGCCACTATCTTTTCGGTTTTCAAAGCTTGGTCTTGCAAAGAATAGGGTTTAAGTGTTACGATAGCTTTACCTTTAACTGGCTTACCATAAGTGTACCTTAAACGATTTAGGAACTTAATTTTTTATTTTTTTGATTATTTAATGAATTTAATTATTGAAATTAATATACATAATTCTTTTTAATTATAAGAAACATGAAGAATTAAGTCACTAAAACGAGAATGAATTAATCACACTTTGGTTGTAGTGTAGCTTCTTTTTGCACATAAAATAGATTAAGGTAACACTAATTAAACAAAATTAGGAAAAAAAACCGGCTTTTTTTCTTTCTTTTAATATTTTGTAAATTCTGTAATAAACTTACTTAGAACGAATAATTGCCACAATTTTGTTATCCTCAAGAATAATATCTTTTGGTGTGTCAATTAGAACTTCGAATTTAGGTAAAACGTATTTAGCAACTTCAAATTTTTTTTCAGTTTTTTGGTCACCAACTGAAACTTCGATTTTCCAATCACCCAAAACCGGGAAACTAGACAATTGTAATTCCTCAGAGTATACACCCTTTTTTAATTCAATTTTTTTGAACTGTTTAATTCTATTTTGGGCTGAGTCCTAGAAGTAAAAATTATGTATAGCAAAGAATTTTAAATTAAAAACATCAATTTTACACTGATTGCAACCACAACAGTTGTTTTGCTTAAATCAATAGGTCTTGTGTTTCCATCCAAAACTAAAATGCGGAACCTAACCAAATCACCTGGTTTGTAGGTAGCCTTATCAGTTTGAATATATACTGAATAATACTTTCGTTCGAAATTTAATGTAGTTGTGTTTTTGAATTCAATACCAGACAAACCTTCAGCTGTCAATTTATATTGACCTTCTTTAAGTTCAGGGAGCTGAAAGAAAAAAATAAATTGTAATTTTTTTTTTGGAGAAAAAAATATTTTGTTTACCGAAAATTTGACGGTTTCAGTATGATCTTTATCAACATCAACAGTTTTTTCATCCTTAAAAGAATCACTAAGTATGCCAACTTTGATTTTAGATGAAGTTCCATGTGATGTTACAGCCACAGTATATTCTGAGTTTGAACGAACTGTTCCAGGCGCTATCACTGTGTAATATCTGTAACAAAAAACGAAATGAATTTATAATAAATTGAAGTACTGACACATATATCTGATCAATCGTCATTGAAAACCATAATTAACTTTTTTTGGATATATGTATGTCTTCTTTACTTATTTTTTCGGATTAGGTACATAAAAACTTCCATAAAAAGTATAAAACGTTATCGGTTATCTTAAAATCTTGAAATTTTTATAATATTATCCCAAATTCGATCGAAACTTGGAAATTTGAATAGCAATTTAAATTGGCCCTATGAACTAGGATATACTAGCCAAAATGAACTAGAATATAATAATATAAAACCAAATGAACTAGGATATAAAACTATGTACTAGGATATAATGAAAATGAACTAGGATATAATTAAAATGAGCTAGGATATAATGAAAATGAACTAGGATATAACAAGATTTTTTCTATATTCTAGTTCATTTTGGCTATTATATCCTAGTTAATTTTTTTTATATATATATATTTCTTCGTGTAAATGCGGGACTGTGTATGCGCGGCGCGGACCGGCGCGGCGCGTCCCCCGCGCCCAAGTGCCACCGCGGCCCACGCTCTTCCCCTGCACAAAACTTTATACTAAAATTAAAAACAAAGTAGCCTAAAAATTAAAAAAAAAAAAACAAAATTATAAATTAAATAAATGTATTAGTTCTGTTGAATTTTTCAGTAAAATAAAAATAATTTTTCTCAGTTAAATTTTTTAAATAATATAAAAATAATTTTTTTATTAAATAAATTATAAATAATGGAAATGGGATACGAAATTATCCGTGGTAAAAGACGCGATACTTTTCTTTTATATACAAGGAGCAAAAAACAATTGTACGTTAAAAATAGTGTATCCGGTGAAAAAATTTATTACAAATGTATAAATAAAGAATTCAAATCCCGTATTTTGCTTCAAAATGATCAATGCTTCAAAACTAATTTTAATGAACATAACCATCCAAATCAAGAGGATATGTATAATGAATTAAGAATATTAAATAAAATAAAATCAGGTTGTTTAGCCACCAATAGCACACTAAGTGACCAAAATGCTCTGAGTGGTGTAAGATCAATTTTTCAGAATGTGTGCGTGAGGCAAGAAAATTAATAAATTTATAATTAAAGAAAATAATAAAAAATATGTGTGAGCCTCATCCTCATAAGCTCACGAAAGAAGTTTAACTTCTTTATTTACTTGCAAATATTTATTTTGCTACAGACTCTGACTGATTTACTTTTGTAAGTGGAAGAGGGGGCTAAATTTTTTCTTACGAAATTTGTTTGCAATCATTTATTCTTTTTTACGTACCAAATTTGAATGAAATCGGACGAACTTTAGAAGTCGCTGGGTAGGATCAATCAATTTTTTGTTACAAAATTTATATGTTTAATCGTTTCCTCATTTTATTTACCAAATTTGAATAAAATCGGACGAACTTAAGAAGTCGTTGGGTAGGATCACTCAATTTTTTGTTACAAAATTTATATGTTTAATCGTTTCCTCTTTTTATTTACCAAATTTGAATAAAATCGGACGAACTTAAGAAGTCGTTGGGTAGGATCAATCAATTTTTTGTTACAAAATTTATGTGTTTAATCGTTACTTCTTTTTATTTACGAAATTTGAATGAAATAGGAAGAACTTGAGAAGTCCGTCCCAGGGAATGCAAAACCGGATTTTCGGATTCCGGAATTCCGGAAGTCCAAAATTCAGAAAATTTTTATTCAGAAAAATCCTGGGAGAAGCACTAATGTGTATTTTTATTTTTAATTGTGGATCAGTTGGTGCGGTGTCTTAAGGTAAAGGGACATAACGTAAATTTACCTATGTCCACATGAAAGCGACATAAAGTAAATTTATCTTATGTCTTTATTGAAAAGTGACATAAAATAAATATTTTATGAAATAAAATAAATAAGTCGTTTTTGTTCTTTATTTTAAGCCCCTTTTATTTCAAACGAAAAGTGATATAACATAAATAAAAGAAAAAAACCACGTTTGAAAATATTGAAATTGCTTTAAATAATAAATCGATTAAAAATCACACAAAATAATCGGTATTTATTGTATTTATTTATTTATAAGACAACGTTGCAGTAGTAATATAATGGATTAAAATATCAAATTGATGATAAACAAAAACCGTTTAAATGCTAGGAAACGCTTATTAAATAACCATGATTCAATTAATTTTAATGATGACCATACATCGCAATTTCTCATTTGTTACTCCCTTTTTTTCTTCAAATGAGGTAATCATTTATGCTAGAGATAGAGTCGACGTAATTCACGCGTAAAAAAAATAAAAAAAACCTGTTTTTTTTACCTGTTATGCTCAACGCCGTTCACATGCGAAAAACAAAAGAGAAAAAGAGAAAAATTAAATTAGAAAAATAAAATGGATTCTGTTTGTAATATTTTTATAATGCTTTTTAATTTATTTATAACTTAATAAAACATAAAAAATTTTAATAAATTTGCAATAAATAATTATTTAATTTTTATTTTTGAATATAATTATATTTATGAACTTTTTTATTTTATTAAATAATTATTTGTTTGTAAATTTTTTTTTCTAAATACAACAAAATAAACAACACAATTTTTTTTTCTAATTACAACAAAATAAACAACACAATTATAAACAAATGATTTCCACAATGTACGGCGTAAAATACTGGGAAAGTTAAAATATTTCAATTTTTACGCGCGTAAGCTACGTTTTACGTCGTTGCGTATAGCCGGTCTCATACATTTTCATACAATTTGATTTTTTACGTGCGTACACGCGCGTGAATTACGTCGACTCTATCTCTAGCATTATACCTCATTTTTGCCTCATTTCCTCAAATGTTTCTGAGTGAGTGAGTGAGAAATGAGGACTAATTAGGTCTATTAATATTCTGGGTTATGTTGATAAAAGTTAGCTTGCATTACGAAATTTTTTTTGTCGGCGCTATCGCTTATGTATTATGGATTGAAATATGTAAATCAATCAGCCAGCCGGATCACCGACGCGCTTTATTTTTATAATCAAACCCAGTATTTTTTTTCTTGTTTTCTTTTTATTTTATTCTTTTCACTTTATTACAAAACATAAACAAAATAAACTTTTGAGGACTGCCTCATTTCCTCACTCATTTCATTTGGTTCCTCATTCCTCACTCAAAAGTTAAAACAAATGAGTTTTTATGAGGAATGAGTGAGGATTGCAATGTATGTCCAGAACACATAGTGAATGCCTTTTTCATAGAACGCACGTATAAAACTAGACTCTTGGTTGCCACCAGGGTTGCCACTTTACTGTAATTACAGTAGATCTACTGCATTTCATCTGCTTTTACTACGTCACTGTAAAGAGACGAAATCTACTGCAAAAGTCCATTTTAAAATTTTTATTACTTTTTTTGCAGCAAATTTTATACAACGGCAATAAAAGGTCAATATTTTATCAGCTGGTTAATCACAAAAAAATTTTTTATACTGCCCAGCCCAATGCTCATTTTAATTATTAAACAATTGAAAAAATATGTTGCAGATAAATATGAACCGCCAGATGAATTGATAAAATATTTTCATTTATATAAATTTGTCGATGGAAAAAATATGAATATAATACAAAATATTATATACTATAAATTATATATATATTTTAAAATTTATATAATATTAAATATATTATATAATATAAAATAAATATATGTAAAATATATGAATATAAAATAAAACATATATGAAATAAAACATATATGAATATATATAAAACATATATGAATATATAAAATAAAACATATATGAATATAAAATAAATATATGAAGTATGTACAATATAAAAAATATGTATTACAAAAACACATTTAAATTTTTTTTTTAAATTTGTTTTTAAATTTGTTTTTAAATTTGTTTTTAAATTTGCTTTATCTATTGAGTTTTATTAGTTAAAGAGAACCCTGAGAGTCATCATACAAAAAAATCCTGAACATTTCATTTTTCATATCTACTGCAATTTCACTCAATTTACTACGGTTTTTTCAGAAATCTACTACATTTACGAAACACAGAAGTGGCAACCCTGGTTGCCACATTTGGTTTAACTAACGGGTTGTCAGTTGATCAAATTTTCAATCTCGTGGAGTGGAAGCCTTTGAGAGGTACTGACAGAATTAAAATAATCCAACTATACGAAATGCTGCAGAATCCAAAGAGGTCCTATAAATATTATAGTAATAATGTCAGCAAAAAGCTTTTAGTTTATACTAATGGTGACATAAGGTACCTACTTTGGTTGCGTAGAGAAAAAAATTCACATGTACATAATTATAATAATCATAATTAATTAAAGATTGTTTATCAAAATTAAAAGGAATTTCATTTTTTTTTATTCAAAATTTCTTCGTTGATTTTAGGCCTTTTCCAAAAGGATGTTGTTCAAAGATCTTTTTTTTTTTAAGTTTCGTACAATTTATTTTATGTCCACGTGAAAGCGTCATAAAGTAAATTTATCTTGCGTCCTTTTAATTCTTTACTTTATGTCACTTTTCAATAAAGACATAAGATAAATTTACTTTATGTCGCTTTCATGTGGACATAAAGTAAATTTACTTTATGTCCCTTTGCCTTAAAACATCGCACCGGATTAGGTATTTTTAAAATTGTGGTATTTTCAAAAAAGGGTTTTGCATTTTAAATATACTTTAATTATTAAATATTGACTTTAAAAAAAGCTTAAAAATATAAATATTTTGGTGGTGAAAAGTATTGGTTAAAATAGATATATTTATATTTAATAACTCGAAAACCATTGCAAGATACATGAAGAAGGATTTAACAATTAATTTAATTAATTTAAGTTTTGCCATTGTGTACAACAGAAAAAAATGTAAAATATTACCACTGTGTACAACAGAATATTATTTTACTTTGATATAATGTTAATATAATGTTCAAACAAAAAACACATTGTAGCCAAAAATAAATTATTTCTGATAACCCTAGCAACCTGACAAAAAAGCAATTTTTCCAAAAATTGGATTTTTATTCTTGAGCAAAAATCGAACCAAAAAACTTCAAGACTGGTTTAATATAAAATGCCACAAACCAAAAGTGTTCCGCCGATTTCACCCGGGTAGGAGGCTTTCGAAAGCTATAACTATGTATTTTTTTTCTGCGAAATAACTTTTTTAAAATAGCTAAAAATAGTAATTTTTTTATACGACGAAATTCTAAGAAAATTTTAACCTGTGGTTTAGAGCGACCAAATCGTTTGAAAATCGTTTGAAACTCTTAATTCCACAATTTTAAAAACTAAACATTTAACATAACTAATATAATTTAAAGATAAAATATGCAATTTTAAATCCTTTAATTTTTATTAAGAAAAAAAATTTTTTATTTGTTTTTATGTTCTTGTTATTTTTTATCAAAAAATTTTAAATTTTTAATTAAATAAATTCAAAGAATTATATAGCCTCGGAAAAATAATGTATTTATTATAAGAATTTAGAATAAAAAAATAATCTTTTTAAAATTAAAAATGACTTTTTCAATATTATATTTCTGATGAAATAACAAATTAAAATATTATCTTAAAATTTAATTCCGACAAAATTAAACGAACATAATAATTTAATTTTTTTTTAGTGTGATATTATTATGAAATAACTTTTTGGTTATTTGACTATTGTGTTTTAAATTTGGAAGTACCTATATTATAAAAATAATGTGGAAATTTCGTATAACCAATTATTTTTATATTTAGCGAAGATTTTCGTACAAAATTCTGTTAAATGATATTTATCATCTAAGAGACTTTGCAAATTTTAGAAAATTAAAAGCAATGCAATTTCATTAAACAATGAAAAATATTAAATATTAAAATAAAAAACGTGACATTAAATGTAATAACTTATAAGTTTAGGGGCTGTTCACAAATTACGTAACGGCCTAGGGGGGGGGGGTTTGAAAATTTGTTACGGTTTGTTACGGCGCGGGAGGGGAGGGGGGTGTTTATAAAAATGTTATGTAACCAAATTTCCTCCTTTTTATAAAAAAAATTACACTAAATGTAATATTAATGCACGCAAAAAAAAACTTAAGTTATAATGAATTTTGTTTTGTTTATTCGAATAAAAAAATTGTTCAAAAAGTAATTTAAAAAGTGTTTAAATTTTGTTACGTTATTCTTCTGGGGGGGGGGGGGGTCTTCGGAATTTGTTACGATCTGTTACTTAGGGGGGGGGGGGGGGGGGGGGGTTAAAAAACGGCAAAAAAAGCGTTACGTAATATGTGAACAGTCCCTTATTTACATATCAGATAAGATTATTAATTTTGGTGTTTCTTACGTATAGTATTTCAGTGCAGTCCTATCTTTTTTGTACTTTTTATAAATGATTAACCTAATTTTTTGAGATCTTGCATAGTGTTTAATATTTGTAATGATACGAACATTTTCGAATCTAAAAGAATAGTTAGACTGATTGGGTCGATCTTCAGAATGACCTGAATGTCAGAATAATAATTTGGACTTAAATGGCGATAAATTGAATAAAATGAGTTTCTCGTGGAAGAAAAATCTTATACAATTTTACTATTCTTTAAATAATAATGTGTTAGAAAACATTGTAGAAAAACTACGCTTCGAGTTCTTCTCGATACTAAATTAAATTTTACTAGCCACGTAAATTTTATAATACCAAAAAAGCCTTTGTTAAACGCCAGTTGATGATATTTGTGTTCTAAGACTCACTGTATACTTCCTTGGTTGGTAGACCGATTTTTCAATAACAATAGACTTTTTTTTTTTTAAAGTTTGGTTAATGTTAAATTGGAGGCTTAGCATTATTTACAATTTTCAAAATTCGACAAATTTCAATCAAAATATAATCTTAGACCACATTCCGACTCAATTGGGAGTTTAACAGTTTTTTAAGTTCCTACTGCCGGTATTCTGGAACAAAATCGGGGGCTTTCCTTAATCCATTAATACAAACTTTAATGTGAGATTATAAAACCCAATCAATCAGTCATTATATTTTTTCATTTTCTGCTCTTATAATGTGCTCGACATTAGAATGATTTCATACCATATTTAGTAATTTCGTCACTTTTTCTCCAAATTTAAAAAATTTGGATGCACTTCTTC